>OOFH01049993.1:0-12265 GCA_900323355.1 Merlangius merlangus | reverse complement strand
TCAATATTTTAGAAAGTGTATATATGTGTTGTAGAGTGTTAAAATTTACCTTGCAAGGTTAATACTGTTCATTACGCAATTGATAACTCCACAGACCGACCGCAAAACCTTTGGAGGAAAGGTTGAGATGAAAGATGAGGTACTATTATATGTATGTAATAATACAGGTTGGCCTGAAGAGGGCAGCAGCAACCGAGCTACTGGTGTAGAGGCCGCCTGGGCTTCTGAAGAAGAAGCACCATGGCGTAAACACGCCCGGTGTCACATTATTAAACTGAAATAAGTAAATTACCTGAACTAAATCTTACAAGGGACATGACAGACTGTCCGTACAGCTGAAATCCCTGCTGCTGTTTATTCGCTTCATCGGGAGACAGAAAGATGAATGTTTTAGTGCGTATGAAAGGTCTGGGAGGACATCTAAGGAGGTCATACTCCACCAAATTCTCCTCTAAAAATGTTCGCCAGACATTTATAGATTTTTTTGAACAGAAACACCAACATCTGTATGTCCCCTCGTCCCCTGTCCGACCGCGGGGGGACCCCAGCCTCCTGTTCGTTAACGCCGGGATGAACCAGGTGAGCTTCTCGTAGGCCTACCTGTCGACCGAGCCTGGTGCTGTCCTCCTGCCTGGAAGGACAGTGTTGTAATACATATTATGAATGGAGAAGTTAAGTAATAGTTGAAGTCTAAACAAATAATTTGAGATTGCCACTATTAGTTGATAAATCGAGTTGTCCATTGATCAAATGTTGATAATACATAATAATCGGTGAGGTAATTTGAAGTACTCATGCAAAACATTTGCTGCCTAATGATTCAATGATTCAAATATTTGTTTCATGGATTATTATTAAATGAATACCAATACTTCTTGGCTGCTTGCCAAATTAAGGCAGCACGATTAAGACATCACTTTAACTTGTGATGGGTATTTGGAATTAGTTATGACATTGTATTGACAAATATTGAATCGATTGATCAGAATAAAGGAGTTTGTACAAAATGTTTTTGGATGCAACTTGCCGCCTTTTTGTAATCTGACTGTGCTGTTTAGTTCAAGCCTATCCTGCTGGGGACCGTGGACCCTCGCAGTGAGATGGCCCGCTACCGGCGGGTGGTCAACAGTCAGAAGTGTGTCCGGGCCGGCGGGAAGCACAACGACCTGGACGACGTGGGGCGGGACATCTACCACCACACCTTCTTCGAGATGATGGGGAGCTGGTCCTTCGGCGACTACTTCAAGGTGCGACCCTAGCTAGAAAACTATTAAACACGTTGGTCTGTAGAGAACAGCACCAACCGGGATACTGGAGCAGAGGCCGCCCTGGGCTTCTGAAGAAGAAGCACCATGGCGTAAACATGCCCGGTGTCATCTTAAGAAACTACACTATGTAAATAACCTGAACTAAATCTTACCAGGACATGACAGACTGTCATGCACTCTGCTTCCAGTTTTGTGTTGGTCACACTTTAAATTATTTATTGCTTGTTTAGTGAATAATACAGAACATAAAGAACTTTAAAAAGAAAAATTGCATCCTTAATCGCAATCGCAATATTGGTCGAAATAATCACAATTAGATTATTTCCCCAAATCGTCCAGCCCTAATGAGTAGTGGGGCCTTCAAGGAGAAAGGCTGGCAGAACCTTAAACCTTTGAAACGCAGCCGGACTGCTCAACGTAACCTCCACAGCTAGAAGTGATGTCACATCCTGTGTGCAGGAGGAAGCATGCGCCATGGCCTGGAGTCTGCTCACTGAGCATTATGGTATGTCTCCAGACCGCCTCTACGTTTCCTACTTCTCTGGAGATGCAGCGAGTGGACTGCCTGCGGACGAAGAGACACGACACATCTGGCTGGACATTGGGTTAGCATAGAACATATTATGTAACAAAGAACACATCATTAATAATATATTCTATATTAAATATACTTAACATGTATATGAGGTATCGTAATGTTGTGTGTGTGTGCAGGGTGCCAAAGGATCGCGTTCTCCCGTTCGGTCTGCAGGAGAACTTCTGGGAGATGGGGGACACGGGCCCCTGCGGCCCCTGCTCAGAGATCCACTACGACCACCTGGGGGGCCGAGACGCCAGCCCTCTGGTCAACAAAGACAGCCCCGAGGTGGTGGAGCTCTGGAACTTGGTGTTTATGCAGTACAACAGGTAGAACCACATAGAACCTGGTGTTCATGAAGTACAACAGGAAGAACCACATAGAACTTGGTGTTCATGCAGTTACAGTACAACGGGTAGAACCCCATTGAACCTAGTATTGATGAGTGCAACAGGTTGAACCCCATTGAACCTGGTATTCATGCAGTGCAACAGGTAGAACTAGAACACACAGTATGGATAACTCAGGGAAGCATCTAATCATTTAAAAGTCAAACCTAAACCAAAAGTACAAATGGTTAAAGAATATACAGCCAGACCAACGTATTGGTGGAACCGTCCATAAGAGCATCCTGAGTCCATGTTGAGGTGATGGTCTCCTTGTGTTGGGTGCTTGGCAGGGAGGCGGACGGCAGCTTGCGGCCCCTCCCCCAGCAGAGTGTGGACACTGGCCTGGGTCTGGAGCGCCTGCTAGCCGTGCTGCAGGACAAGCGCTCCAACTATGACACCGACCTCTTCAGCCCCCTGCTGGACCACATCCACCAGGTCAGACATCCCCTGTTACCATGGTGACCTCATCATCCTCCAGCTCAGACATCCCGTTACCATGGTGACCACATCATCCACCAGCTCAGACATCCCCTGTTACTATGGTTACCACGTCATCTACCAGCTCAGACATCCCCTGTTACCATTGTAACCAAATCATCCACCGGCTCAGACACCACCTGTTACCATGGTGACCACATCATCCACCAGCTCATCACCTGTTACCATGGTGGCCACAGCATCCACCAGCTCAGACATCACCTGTTACCATGGTGACCACATCATCCACCAGCTCAGACATCACCTGTTACCATGGTGACCACATCATCCACCAGCTCATCACCTGTTACCATGGTGACCACATCATCCACCAGCTCAGACATCACCTGTTACCATGGTGACCACATCATCCACCAGCTCAGACATCACCTGTTACCATGGTGACCACATCATCCATCAGCTCAGACATCACTGTTTACCATGGTGACTTGTAGCCTTGTAGTTTCCTAGCACTACTCTGCAATCCACCTAACTCATGGACTGGTGCCCAGAAGGTGCTCTGATGGTGCTCTGGTTAAGGAGGACCACACGCTGAGTTAGAGTGTGTGTGTGTGTGTGTGTGTGTGTGTGTGTGTGTGTGTGTGTGTATTGTAATACCGGTAATATGTTTATATATACATAGATATTATATCAGTACTCAGCAGTGAAGACAGAAAAAACACAATTGGAAAGAAAGCACACCCATAACAAAGTACCCATGACACGTGGGGTGCTAGGAGGATAACATGCATGTGGTGTCACCATTTAAGAATTATATTCAACTGCTATGAATCCAGCTCCAACCAGTGTTTGCAACATCATACAGTATGCTCAATGCTACAGAAACACACTGCATTCAACTGTGTTTCATATCTCCCAGTTAACAGCAAAGTGCATGCTATAGCAAAACAAACACCCAGACTGAATGGCAACATTAAAAACGGTTAATAGTATTATGGTAATTGTCGTTAGTTTAAAACAGTCACAAAGATTCTGCTCCCTTACAAAGAATGAGATGAGATGTGAAGCAGCCTCAGCTTTGCTAGGCTAGTTAGAGAATCCTATTTGGAATTAAAGGCATCTGTGAGTGTTTTACCAACAACGCATGGCAAGCACAACCAAGGGCCCTGCCACCAAGTGATATTAAAGGGATAGTTTGAACAAATTATTACTAATGGGGGCTTCGTCATCGCCTTGGTCAATGGCGTGTGGTCCAGGGGCCACAAAATCCAGTTTTTCACATCGCTTTTTAAGCAGGTTGTCTGAAACAAGAACAGTCCATTCATTCACAAGAATAGGCTGTGCATCGTGACTCCTCCTCTGTATACAAGGGATGAACGATTTGGGGAAATACTCTAATTGCGGTTATTTCGACTTCGACTTTTCTTTTTAAAGATCATTATGTTCTGTACTATTCACTAGTAAACAAGCAATAAATCATTCTATAGTATGACCAACACATCATTGCAAGCAGTCAACATATAAACTGCCCTTTAGGCCAGGCCTATGGGTTGAGATGAATGGACGCATGAATTGATATTATAACATATTTATTTAACTATTGAATTGTTAAAATAAAAAAATTTGATTCATCGTTCAGCCGTACTATGTACTACACAATGCTTTTTCTGCGGTCAATCGCAGACCGTGCATCCATTTGTTGGGCTCACCCGCTTCTTCGATGTTGGTGCACCTCTGGTACATGGAGGTGCGCAGGGTGGGGGTGCGGACGTTCAGCATGCGGATCTTGTCCACGCGGGCGTCAAACACCCGCAGCGAGTGCTCCTTGTCCTCCTCGTCGTGGCAGAGGATTTTGCCATCGATGAAGGAAGCAAACATCTGGGTCTCCAGGAAGCGGGACAGGAAGGGCAGATAGGGCTCAGGCTGGTCGGAGAGGAAGGAAGCCTGGAGGGGGACCGCATCACAGACGGAACGGATTAGTGACAGTGCATGCAAATGAGAATGGAGTGCACAGCTCAATAAGGACTACACCCAACACATTTTCTATTTGAAAATGAGGTGGACGGGTTGGTTCACTGGTGTGACGTTACCTTCCCGAATCTGGACATTATAAAACCCTAACCCTAACCCTAACCCTAACCCTAACAATAAATAGTTGATTGAGTGATCCTAAGGTACATGAATCTGACTTGATCAAAGGTAACCAAGTTGGAGTGGTCTACTACGGATACCTGGGTATCCTTATAGACAAGGATAATAGGAATGCGTTAAAAAGGCTTTATCTTTCCTCAGGAGGGTAACCTAACCTCAGAGGTAACTGTTTTTGATGCTGTTTGCTGTGTTAACAACCTCAGTCAGCAACAGAAAAAGAATAAACTAACTTAACAAAAAGACTGGCTCTATAATTAGCATGCCTCCTGAGACCCTAGAGTGGTAGAGAGACCCAAGTTTTGGATGTCATAAAAGGTAAAGACTATATTAGATCATGATATTCATGCACTATTAATGGACACCAATCAAACTTTATAAAGTGGGCTTCAACAACAAGTGCTTTAAGTGAAAAAAGGAGACGGACACATATTGATATAATGTATATTCCAATTTGTGCAATTTTTGTGCATACGTACATACAGCATGGTTTCGGAAAGCCCCATAGCATATCTTATAAACGTCCCGGGTGTTATAGTAAATCGCTTGCGGGTTTTAGTAACTTTAGTAACGTGTGCATGTAAAGTGAAATTGAGTTTTGCGTGGGTTGTTGGAAATGTAGAATACAATACAATTGAAGGTGGAAAGAAAAATGTAATATAGAAAGACAGATATGGTTGGAATGAAAAATAAGGCCTGTAGATCAATAGATTAAAGTTAGATATAGATAGATAGTAGGGCTGAACGATTTGGGGAAATAATCTAATTGCGATTATTTTGAACAATATTACGATTTTTTTATTTATTCCTTTGTTCCTTATGTTCTGTATTAATCACTAAAAAAGCAATAAATCATTCTTTACTATGACCATCACAACATTCAAAGCAGTCAACATATAAACTGTTCTTTCCTTTAGGCCAGGCCGATGGGTTGAGATGAATTCATATAAAATCTTTATTTAACTATTTAATTGTAAAAGAAAAATAAATATAAAAACAACAAAAAATTGCCCTAACCCTTGCGATTTGTGTATCACGTTCTATTACATCGTGATTTCAATTTGGATTTGATTAATCTTTCAGCCCTAGTAGATAGATTGATTAGGCATTTAGATTATAGAACAATTTCAGATTATAGATAGATAGAACGATGGATAGATTAGAGATCTATAGAACGATAGAACATGAGATTGATTATAGATAGATTGATTATAAATAGGTACGGTAGATGATAGATTGGTTGATTAGGTCTTTAGATTATAGAGATATATAGAACGATAGAACATTAGGGCCCCGTTTACACGAGGACGCTTGCGGGTAAAAACGACAAAATATTTTATCGGAAGTGCCTTTCGTTTACACGGTGACAGCGTTTTTGGGGCTGAAAAATGCAAAAATCGGAAACCACCCTCCAGAGTGGAAAACTTGAATAAGCTCCGCCGTAGCGTTTCCGTCTACACTGCCAAGACACAAAACTCTGCTCAGATCTGCTCACGTCACGTACGCGTTTACGTCACCTTCATGCCCCAGTACAGGGAAATAAACAAACATGTTGAATTATTTCCATGCGTTGGACCGTCAAGCTTCTCTGGCAGCTCTAATAAACTTACAGGAGTCTTTCCACGAAATGTACAGGATATGTACAGATATTATTACTGAACAGAGAAGGATCTGTATTTATGTTTTGGTTTTCGCGGCGCAGATAAGAGAAGAAGGAAGATTCTACGCATGCGCTCAGACATAGCGGTGTTGTGTGAAAGAGTATCGCAGCACCATTTAGCCGCCTGACATGCATACCCAATCGAATTCCGCACACTTTTGCGTCACCGTATGCACGCAGATTTCCTCCCGAAAACTCTAGTCTAAACGCGGAATAAAAAGTGAAGACGTGACGCCACTTTTGCGTCTTCTGTTCAGACCGTCATCATGTAAACGTAGCCTAGATCGATTAAAGATAGATAGAACAATTATAGATTGAATATTTTCTTGCTCATGTCACCTCCGCCTACATAGAATCAAAATAAGAAACTGGAAATCAGAACACCAAACATAAAAGAGTAGTTGTTGAAATGATAAGCAGCCTCACATGTCTCACATTTTTTACCAAACAAAATCAACACTTCAATCAATGACTGTTGTTTTAATTCCATGCTACTTGAACTCTATATACTGCATATCATTCATTAAATGTATATGTACATGCTGTTTTGTTTCCTCTTCTTAACCTCTTACTTCTATTTTATATTCTATTTTTCACTTCTAGCTATAAGAAAAGAGAAGGGCTTTCAGTGGTTGCTAACAAAGCCTAGACGTGTTTTAGGAAGTCATTTGTAACGTTTTATTTTTTTTAGAAAAATGGCCACGGTGCGAAAATATATTATTTTAGGCTCTGCCAGCTGTGTTGTTTGTTTCACTATTTTAGGCTACTGAAAACAGTCCAGGCCTGCTTCATACTATTAATGTGGAGCTGTGGAGCATCACAACTTAAGTGTTGAAGATAAAGCCTGACCATATACTCATCAAGGGTAAATTCAATAGAGGACGATCTTACCTTGTCAAAGTTCTGCATTTGGTCTCGATTGGTGAACCAGGACTCCTTGTCCTGGCTGGGCTGGATGACAAACACCTCGTAGTCGGCAAACATCTGCGTGAAGCGGTTGGCAAACACCTCACGCACCTGGATGTTGATCTGGTGCATCAGCAGCTCTTCCTGGTCGCACTGCACTCTGGAGTCCTTGTTACTGCTGGTGTCTTCCCTCACGTCCAGTTGCTACACAAAATGAACGACAAAACGTATCATGAAGTCCTTATTATTGCTAGTGTCTTCCCTCATGTCCAGTTGCTACACAAAAACAATGACAACACGTATCATGAAGTCCTTGTTACGGCTGGCGTCTTCCGTCACGTCCAGCTGGTTAACAACAACATATCATGAAATTATTCATAGACAGAAAACATCATCATCATTCTTGCCAGAAACAATTTTGAACTGATAACAAAAGATTGTATGCGAGACAAACTTTTGCTGAGTAAAATGAATATATATCGGGTATAAAAACTGTTTATCTTTCAGGCATGTTTATATGTGAAGGCAAATCAAGTGAAAGATTGTTTAGTCTGTTTTGTCTAAGCCAGGATTTTGAATGAATGAAGATATTCAGTTTTGCCCTATAATACAAAATTCATGAAAACAAATATAAACAGACTTTTATAAATAATAAGAAGCCTAAATCTAAACGTTCTTCCAATAAAGGTGCTGCTTTGGAAGTGAGATTAGAGTGCTGGTAGTGCCGGAGACTTTTAACTGTCACTTCCGTCACACTCCGCTGCACTGACACTTATTTGCAAGTCTCTAAAATTCAATTGACCTCAAAGACGAAAGACATTTATCAAACACGAGGGGTGCATGTTTAAACAAAGTACATAGACACAGTACACGAGACAAAACAAAATACAATACACAAAACCATTCACACCTGAATATATACATACTCATTCAAAAGAGGGCTTCGAGCTATCGTAATCATAACATACTAAACCTCTTAGAGATAGCCTAGATGGTTATTATCTTATCGGCTTGTTAGCGCAGGCAGCTGAAGTAGTAGCAGGGTCATGGGAAAGGATGTGAAGGTCTATTGTTCTGATTTATGGAGCAAAGAGATAGCTGGCACAGCACATACATTCCTTTCAATTGTTCTGATAACGTTGAAAGGATCACCATTGCAATGTCCATCGAAACACCAAAAAGCATCCTCATGTGTATGGTATATACGATACGGTGTGGAAAAAAACGAATGAATTGAAAAATATATATTAAAATCGACATAATCCAATTTGCACAATGTTAATGACTGACATGCTTTCGGAAAAGACTACGTTTCTGTCAAGCCTTGTGATGAATGAATAGTCCACAATGCAGATCCTTCAATAGGAAAGTGATCAGTGTTTACATGAGAAAGACATCTCATGGTTTAACCAATGATGGTCCCTAAAAGCAAGTGCTTTACTCTACCTTGAATGGTCTATAGGATGTTTCATGGACGACACTGACTAAGAGGTCACATTAATGCAAACACCCTCTTAGTTCGCTTTTGGCCGGCCATGACGCATGATCCTCACCTTATCCAGACTCAATCCTGTCCTCTTGACCAAGGCCTGCAGTCTTGCTATGGTCTCGTTCTCCCTCAGCAGGTAGGAGTTGAGGGGCGAGCTGGCCAGGTTAGCGTTGCGGTTGTCCGGGAACATGTCTGGGGCGCGGAAGCCCCCGCCTCCGCCCACCAGGAATTTGGCCTGAGCGGCGCTGGTGCGAAGGAGGTTCCCCTCAGGGGCCATGTCGAAGGACACAAGCACCTCCGAGATCTCCTGGACGAACTCCAGCTTGTTGGGGAACTGGGGCAGGTCCTCCGGCAGCTCGATGAAATGGTTGTCAATGTCCACAAAACACAGGTTGGCCTGCGATGGGGGAAACGCACCATTAATGAAAAGCATGAAAAACACATGACAACACTGTCACTGGTAAATAAAACAAAGGTTCTCATATGCAGGAACCTCCACTTGTGTTGAATGTGTATATTGTGTGTATATTTCGGTTTTAGTGTCTTATACAGTTGGAATTCTTTTAGAGTGATCTGATTGTGATCTGGATGATGCATATTTTTTAAATACATTCGACACAATAAATAGGATTTACAATATGAACAAGAAATAATAGAAGAGGAAAGTCACACTACTTTGTTCCATTTATAGTGAAAAAAAAAATTTCTCCAAACAGAGTGAATGCATAATTGAACATCTTTGCACCAGTACAAACTGCTTTAACAAGGTCAACAGTTGATAACAACTGATGAGAATTGATAAGAGTTCCTTTATGTGAAATGTTGACACACATTATACTGATGAGTCGTATTTTGTGTACTGCATTACTTGGCTTGTACTGCATGCAACGACTTGCTCGATGGCTGAGTAAGCAGTAAAAATGACATTAGTTTCAAATCATAAATAATTTATCATTTCAGCCGGAGTATAACATTTTGCTTCCTGTACAAAATAAGAATCATGTTTTTAAGATATTTATGGCGGTTACTGCCAAATGTTTAGAAAAATGATCATGCAGCATTTTCTGCTGTATGAATTGATCAATGGGCCGGTCCACTGATCATCCATCCAGTGAATCATATGCGAGCTGGAGAGTTGTTCGGTACCTCCTGGGGCAGCTCCAGGTTGGTCCTGTCATCTTGTCCGTTGGAGTGGAGCCCCATAAGGTATGGCACCGGAGCGTCCAAGAAGTGCAGGAGGGAGGCAGGCAGGATGGGGACGTAGACGTGCTGCCACTGGAACGGGAACATTAACGCTGTGATGCTCTCTGCCACCGCCATCAGCCTGTGGTAATCTGTGTCAAAGCACACGTGCACACGCACACACAGGCACAAACACAGGCACACACACACACACACACAAACACACACACACAGGTAGCAGAAATTAGTATGAGTGTGAGCTAGTGCTTTTATTCTACAGTGGAGCATCTTGTGTGGATCTTGGAGATACCCCGCTATTGCTCTCAATATCTTCCTCATTACAGCATACACAAAACAAAATCGTGTTAAACCATATATGTTTTTGTTTTATTTTTCATTAGAAATAAGGCAGCCGTGATCCCCACAAATATATTTCAGTAGCGTGAGAACTTTCCATTACTGAACTACAGATATGAGAAGGAATGTAGGTCAGTGAGCAAGGCGTACGTCTTTTGCTATGACTTCATGGGGTTGTAGTCACAGTAAGGTCAAGTGTTCGTCATCCATGTTAACCTCTGTTTAGCCCTCTGTATCAGCATTTCGTCTCTATCCAAAGGCCCCATATGAACAGCAGTGCGGCCTTTGCAGGGATATGGTGCCAAAATAGATCCCAGTGCTTCATTCGGCCTTCCTCTTGAGCTCCACAGCAGTCTTATCGCTCGGCCAGGCCTCATCCCCCCTCCCAAACATGCCACAGCACCATTCCCAGAACACGGACAAGAATACTAATTCAGCGTTCTTCTTTACTACTACTTAAGCACAATAGTAAGTTCCTTTCTACTAAGTTCCTTTCTAAACACATGGTTGTAGTATAAATAAAACAAGCAAATGAGTGCCCAAACTTGCTGCTTAATGTTAATATTCAGGGACATCATCATTGCTCTTGTCTGACACATCAGGGTTGAAATAAATTGTATGCCAGACAGACCTGAGCTGAGCAAAATGATTGTGAAAGTAGGAACACAGTTTATCTTATCAGGCGTGTTTATAGCTGCAAGATAAATCAAGTGAAAGGTTTATTAGATGGGATTTGTCAAAGCCAAGATTCAAATGAGAACATTGTGTATTGCCCAATAATACGCAATTCCGTGCAAAGAAGTGTTACAAAAAAAATCGGAAAAACACAATCAAAAGAAAACTTAAACCTGCACTATGTAGGTTTCCCCATTCGCAACCTCTACAGTGTTGTAACTACAGCTATAGCTATATACGAGGACCAGATAAAACCCTGCATGGATTGATTTGTGGATAGTACGCTTTATTAATGAGATACTTTCTAGTTCAGTTATTTTTAAAGGAGTCAATAGAATCAGTTGTAAACTCTGATTTTACCGTTTTAAATTCAAAGTTTTTGGTAAACTACTTTGCATCTCTGGTGTAATTGGTTAAAAAAATGTATTAAGTCAGTAATTAACAAAATAACATGTAAGATATAAATTAGAGGAATTAAAGTCTACATGCATCATGTTTGTATGCTGGAGGTTATGGTCATGAATATGTATGTTGAGGAAAGATTGCAGGGAATCCAAGTGAATCGAATTGATCTGAAACAGCTCAATTATAGCTGAATTCATAATTGCACACAGTGTGTGTGGGGGCTGTTAACAAAAGGGATACAAAAAACATAACAACTCATTAGCTCTAGGAGCCAAGGAATTGAAAGACTCTCCAAAGACATTTGAAGCAAACCCACAAAGACACAAGCCCTGCCTGTATTAACAAGGCATTTAAATCTCCTTGTCATCCACACTGAAGTGAATTCAAATCGGACGGCCACTGCTTCCAAATCCATTCCAAATAGGACCATACAAAATGTTTGCGATACTCCCGTATGTTAAACGCCTTGTTAGAACACTAACAAAATATTATAATATTAAAATCATGTACCAACTCTGGGAAACTGCTGGGGAATATTATTTAAATTAGGAGCAGTTTTTAGTATAAAATAAGTTCTCTCTTCCCAGTGTGTACGTGCGTGCATGCCCCCGTCTCTCTCTCTCTTTAAGTGCACTTCACACACTCTGCAGTGATGAGCCGTGTCCGGGGGAGGGGCGTTACGTCACCAACAACCAATAATAATCATGCTGCAACACTGCCATCCTCCTCGTCCAGGGGGTTGCCTAGCAACACCATAGCTTTGCCCCCTTA
>OOFH01049989.1:0-10835 GCA_900323355.1 Merlangius merlangus | reverse complement strand
CCAGGGGGGGGACTGTTCGACTGTACGTTTGTGCACGTGCGCCCACAGGGTTTATATTAGTTGTGTGTTCCAGCAAGCGCGTCCTTGTGACAGCGCGTTCCTGTTTGTTTGCGGGGTGTGTGCGTGTGTTTGTGTTGGGATATGGATGTAAATTGACTGCCCCTGAGTTGCATTGGCGAAAGCGCGGTATCTGTGAAATAAAAGGAGGAGCGATAGGGCGTGGACTTTGGACAGGGTGTCCTTTGGCTCCATGGCAGACGGGGGGGGTGGTCTTTCTGAGTCTGATTCTCAAGAGACAGGCGTTCACTTTATAAACGCATTTGGGTGGCAGGTACTCAGGTGGTAGGGCGTCTTGTCTGACAACCAAAAGGTTGCAGGTTGGATCCAATCTCTGCTTGTGTCATGCTGTCCCATTCACATTAACATTTAGGGCATTTAGCAGATGCTTTTATCCAAAGCATCTTATGATAAGTACATTCCTCAGAAGAAAGATAGCTAGTATAAGATGCTACATGATGCTAAATACTATTCTTAAGTGCCAGGTCATACAAAAAGTGTGTACATTAACTGCCAGGATGTACAAACATACAATAAGTGTGTCAGAGGGGTGATTTTAGGAGAGTGTGGGGAAAGAAGACTTGGATGAGGTGTCTCGAGTCTCTTGCGGAAGCTGTCCCTTAGCAAGACACCTCACACTAACTGTGTGTGTAGGATTGGGTGAATGTCAGGCAATAATTGTAAAAGCGCTTTGAGTGGAAACAGGTCTGGAGCGCGGCAAAGAAATGCAGCCCATTCACTATTTGTGATTCTGTTGCGTTGCTTTCACTGGAAGTTAACACAAATGATGAGTGATATTTTACTACACCACCAGAGACTAGCGTACACCACAGCGGCCTCAGAAGCTCCAACCCGGAAACTTTGAGAGTGCATAACAAGGCTGTTATCATTAAATCTCTCTCACAGAAGGTATGGCACTGGCCCAGACCACAGTGACATGCTAATGTTTTTTCATTTGATACCTCATAAGATAAGATACTTTAAGGGTGGCACCGAAAATAGTAACTAACCATTAGACCGTTTGGCAAACAGGTTCTGACAATTTATTTTTCCTTCATGGGTTTGCCTCAACAATTGTTTTTCAACCCGTGAAATGTGTACAACTAGGGGTTCTCGAAGGAACTGCAGGTAGGACATGGGATTATATTGTTGACATCGACACAATAACAATATTGGAAAAAAACTAAACCTAAACCTATAAACTAATGATTGAAATAAATATTTATTTAGAAATATTGCTTGGTTAATATAGCATCGTGGCTTGTTATTATTTCAAATATAGCAATGCATTGTACATTCAAACATCTTCAATCTAATGAACACATAAGTCACGTTGCAGACTTTTCTTTCTCATGTTTCCACTGGCAATGGCCTTCTTGCAGTCTTAGTTGTGTGTAAAGGGGGCGAAGCCACTCTTTGCTCAACCACTGCATGTGTATGTATCTACCTTTCACCGTTTGCATATGAGGTGGTACACAGAGTTCTTGATGACAGTTCAGTGGTTAACCTTAGGTCAAAGGTCCGGAACCACTGGCCTAGACTTACAGACAGATAGTAAATGATGAAAATACGTTCGGCTGGGGATTACATTGTCGGATGACCTCCTATTTGTTCTGCACACCCACACCAAACCACATTCAGACACAGACCTGGGGATTATTGATACATACACTACTAATCTTACCCTTCAATAGAATTACAAAACACCATTACACATCATCGACACGTTTTTAACCCAGACAGACAGCAGATCATCAGGGAAGTATTTTACGGTAGTTGACGGACAAAATGCAGCTTAACTGACTAATTAACACTTTGTCAGTATTGTTGGCTTTTACTTGGTGTATTTATGTTAAAAAGCCAGGTTGTATTTGTGTATGCATATCTGTGTGTGTACGACAAAGAACAGGTAAACGCTGTAATAGGGACATTCAACAACAATGTAAATTTCATTCCGAACCGTGCGTGCCAACACTACAAAGCAGGTAACGAAAAGACACCCAGCAAGGTCTGCCAGGAAACTTATTGCCACACAGTTCTCCATGCCAGCACAGCAGTGTGGCGTGCACTCGGCCCAGGGTCACTGATGACGCAGTCAGTCCGGGACAGCACCCTGAGCTAATCCTGTTAAAAACTCTGGAGATCTGGGCGATTGCAGACGAGGTCCTCACACCTGGATCAGATGGTACCGACTCCGGTCTGAAACTCAATAAGAATGCGGCCGAGCAAGTTCCAAGCCCGAGCACTCCAACGCACTCCCATGGGTTCCAAACGGTAACCTGCGGTTGCAAGAAACTGGCACACCGGGAGAGTTACGACTGGTGACTCAGCAAGGGGGTTTTACTGAAGAAGACAGACAGGCTGCGACTGGTAGGTCGTCAATATGACGGAGGAACAGGAGACAGGTCAATTCGACTTCTGGACCATTGTCCTGACAGTTTTAACCGCTTTTGAGAAACAGTCATTTTGTTTTGGACGGCTGCCAGAGTTGTTTAAAATGATTAGCTATAAACAGGACCGGTGGAGTCCTCTTGTTCGTGACCCCATGGTGCTGCTTTCCTCCTAGTCAAATTGGGAGGATCTTTTTGAACGTTGCTCACATGATTGTCTCCAAAGCAGCTGTTGCGGTGGTTATTGGATGGTACAACAAGTACACACTTATTGGGCCTACAGAGTTCTGCTCCATTATCCTGCAATGGTTGACACTATACACACCTTTGTATGTAAGGTGTTGTAGTCCAAATCCATTTCAAACCAAATGGTGAACGGAAGTGAGAGAGGCTTGAAGGATAAGACTTGAGACTTGAAGGTTAAGATATGAGACTTGAAGGTTAAGACTTGAGACTTGAAGGTTAAGACTTGAGACTTGAAGGTTAAGACTTGAGACTTGAAGGTTAAAGAGACTTCCTTGTGAATTGAAGGTTAAGACTCAAGACTTGCTTGTGGATTGAAGGTTGACACTTGAGACTAAGCACATTTGTGATTTACGTTTGCTCTGCAGTTCAAGGTAACATAACTGTGCAGCTCAGCTCAATCAATAATAACACCTTTATACATGTAAGCATCTGATAATGAGCTAACCGTGGTAACCACATTGTTACCATCTCTTGATTGAACATGCAGTTTCACAATTGTGCAGCATCAGCAAGAGTAGATATCAGATGTCATAGCAAATTTCATATGACTCCCCTAACTCCACTCAATCCATATCTACCATTACGACTACTCCAAACCTGAACTTCCCTAGCGCAGGCACAGAAGACTTGGTTTCATATCAGACGCCAGTTCCCTTGGAGGCCTGCATCGAGACACAATGCAGCCAAAATATTTAATTTAAAAAGTAAGGTAAAATGTTTGAGCCACTGAGTCAGAGTAGATGCGGTAGACGCCTGAGAAGCCAGACTAAATGATTAAGTTGTGACAATAGGTACACCTATCATCAGAACCCTCTGTAATCCAAATGAACTGGTTTTACAAACAACCTACCAGACACACAAGGCATTCTTTAAATTGCACAGCCGCCGAAAGATTGAGATGCGAGCCGTCTAAATTGCGCGTGATTACAGGGAGTTGGCCGCCCGATATTTAAAGTTAGCCGTTGACAGAATTAACAACAGCTCTTTGATTGGGGTAAAGGTTTCTGAAGAAGCAAATGGACAGAGACAGATGACTACAAGAATGTCCGGAGATCAGCTGAGTACAACAAAAGCTTTGCATTAGGTTTGGGTGCTCCGTAAATATTTTTAATGTTTCACATATTTTTGGTTGGAGCTGAGCATCAGGTAAAATCGGCCTGCCCGTCGTTTGACGCTTCCTTTTGAAGCTAAATCTCCTTAAATGAAATCTTCTGTTTTGTGGTTCAAATACATCCATAAGGATGTTTGGGCATGCAGAATAGCCTGGAGCCATCAAAGCATATAAGTAATCATAGAAGGATGTACATTTTTACAAGGAAGGAAAAAGGTTTGTGTGAGAGAGGAACAAACTCATGATCCCCTTCTAATCTGTTTTGACAGTAGACGAGCTTGCAGAGCGCCCTTCGGGTTTGCCAGCAGATGGTTTCTTTTTGGAAAACAATTACCCTAGGAGTGTCACATGCAAAATAAGGATGGGCAAACACTGAAAATGTCAAACAAGTTGGGGCAACCTCAATCCGTTTTACATTAAAGGAGGGGCCACCAGAGATCCAAGCTAGGGTTGACGATGCACGGTTTGGTGTACTGGGTATGTTAAATGCTGAACACACGTGCTGAAAACACAATGATACACATTTTCATAATTATTGGCCTTATAGACGCTGAGGCGCTGCGAATGATTCAATAGATGAACATGTTTTATCACTTTTTATTATAGACTCCATGGATGATAAATAATGGGATGTATCCTAATTATCTTGTCATGAAAGAATATAAGACAGCTCTGAGACAACCCAATCACCAAAATCCCACGTTGACTTTGTGGATTATTGCCAATTTATTATTATTAGTATAGCCTGGATTACGTTGTGAGAATGGAATATGGCATAGAATAAAGAATATAATACAGTATAGAACAGGGGTCACCAACCTTTTTGAACCTGAGGGCTACTTCAAGGACACCCAGTTTGATACACTCTTCTGAAATAACAAATTTGCTCAGTTTAGCCTTTAGTTATAATTTTTTATTAATGATTAATGATACTCATCTATGTGAAGACACTGATCAATAATTATCAACAATGACTTAAAAAAGGTGGGAAAGAATTGTTCAAGAATGAGTTGTGCTATGTTTAGAACAGGCCTGCGGGCGCCTCATATGGTCCTTGGGGGCGCCCTGGTGCCCGTGGGCACTGTGTTGGTGACCCCTGGCATAGAATATAGAATAGAATATAACATAGGATATAGTGTGTTTCCCTTACTGTATCCGGGCGCAGTGATGTGGAGATGTGATGTGTTTTGCTACACCTTTAGGGAAGCTACTGAAACGCAATGCGCCAAATCTGGAAGGTTCCGGTACAAAATCAAGGACACCCTTAATTCTGGTTATAATGAAATAATTATTGCTACATGGACATTTAGGGAAAATCTAAACGAACCCTTAGTTCATAGATGACCAACAGAGTTTCTCACACTGGAAAATTAAAATAAAAAATAAGAAATAAGAATGAAGGTTGAATGAATATCTTAACCGCAACCAACATCACAGGAGTGGATGATGTAGAGTGTCTCATAGTCGGTTAAAATGTAACTTTATTTATGGGAACATTTTAACGTACATTTATGCACCAATTTTTATGAATCTTTATTTAATGTTTCTATAACCATATTCGGGCTGGATACTAAACATTGAAATCTGTTGTCAATGTCTTTTCCAAAATCTTTGGCTCATCGTATTCTTCTTTGTGGAAATAAAGTATAAAAAAACGAAAGGGTTCAAAAAAACCTGCAGGATCAACATTTGCTTTAGGCGACTGGGATAACCTTTGAAGATCAATTAGTTTTTTACTCAATACTCTGGTATGAGGAACTGAGAAAGAAAACATTCATGGAAAAAAACCTTTGCGCCGAATCCAAACCGCCTTTTGGAAATCAAACTATGTCCTTGAAGTAACCGCAATCATTTTAACCGCTGTTAAATGGTGAGCAGGATTTCTCCAACCCAAAGCCAATCAGTAGGTTAATTTGACTGGTTTATTGAAATAACCTTTAATTAATTGGCCATTGTTTGGCACCAAACATGTAAATACCTACTACATGTATGTATTGGTATACACTGGAAGCCACTGGGTTGTAAACTGCCACCAACCCTGAATGATTACCCTGGTATGAAAAGCCTAAACAATAGAAGGTTGATGTGGAATGATAATCCTTGACACCTCCGTCCACGGCAACTTTCTAAAGCAACAACAAACAGACCTGGTTCTTCGTTTGACCCCCAGATATAACTCACTTGAACACACACAAAAAAATTAACATTAACTAACAAACCGGCCTAAAGATGGTGTTATCTTAGTGTGTACTCCCAGTTTAAAAACAAAACAATGATTGAGCTGGTTCACTCCTTGTTCCTTCACTGGAAGAACATCCTCAAAGTTCAATATTAGCCACTAATAATGTTTATTATTACATTTTAAACACATTATAAAGACTTTGATCTTTTCATGTCTGGATCACTGCAACATGACTGCAACTCACCATTGTCATCGCTCAGCCAGACGGCGTGACAAGGCTAAGAATTCAGCTGCCAGGCTTTGAACCAGCTTCATAGTACTGCCCAGTCCTAATGATATTGACATCATACAACTACAGGTTTCCACATCAAGGTCCATTGTCTGTGCCTCAGCCTCAAACCAAGAAGTGGCAATGAGTCATTTATGTTTCGGTCCCCAAACTCAGAAACCATCCCCCATCACCCATAGTGGTTCAACACTTTAGACAATGCTTGTACTTTCCTGCATGTTACCCCTCTTGTAGTCTATCCTATGCTTACGGGTTTTTTCCAAGGCATGAAATGGTTTATCTTTGAGTTGTGACTTCAAAGATATCAATTAATAATGCGATGAGAATCATATACTCGCCGTGTGGGGAAGACGCTGCGTCCCTCTAGTGGCGAGATGAGGGAACACACACTGCCTATGGGACTCCATTCATGGAGCATCCTAGTCACACACGAGTAGGCCTAAATGCAGATATAAAAGCAGCTGGACCAACAAGGGGAAGAACATATATAAATAGATGTCTTAAAAGAGAGTCGACTACTTTCTATTGTGTGTTGGTGGGATTCGAACATTAATCATGGTCAGTAATGGCTATGGAATTATACCAGTAATTGATAATAACGACGTATATTTAAAAGTACAGGCTAAATGGGACTAAATATCCAAGCAGTGTAAAAAGCCTGGGGGAAATGATGATTTTAGTACATAATCCTGGCACATAAATAAATGTGTCACATGCGTGCAAAGCCATCGTTAACTTGAACTTCTTCTCCTTTGCCGCTCTGGAGGTTTGAAGTAGTTTAAAGTGGCTGGTTCTACCTGTCCGACTCTCTTCCGGAGACACCGACACGCTCCCTCATCCAGCTGCCGGGCGTGTCGAGTCAGCCCCCGGTGAGATCCACCCCGCTCTGCAGACAGGACACACCCTTGATAGAGATCGGCATCCCTCTCCATACGTCACTTGATAACGACTTTCTCCGACCTGGCCGCTCCCACCTTGGGAATAAATGGGTATAAAAGCCTTCGCGTACAACAGCTCCATCAACGTGTCTTCCAACACCAAACTGTCGTCTACCACTTTAACAGTGACATCACCTGTCGAACAGCCTACTAACACCTGCCTGTAGTGATGAATATCCGCTCCGGACGCACGGGGACGTCCCTGTACTCCGGGGGGTACCGGAGCTCCCAACAGCGGGCAGCCAGCGTCTATGGCGGGGCCGGGAAGGGAAGCGTCAAGGTGTCGTACGCGTCGAACAACAGCAGTGGGTTCGACCTGGCCAACGGGCTTGGGGACAACGGCATGGGACGCTCGGTCAACGGCAAGGCCACGATGCAGAACCTCAACGAGCGCCTGGCCACCTACCTGCAGAAGGTGGTCTCCTTGGAGAGCGCCAACGCGCAGCTGGAGCGGCAGATCCGCGAGTGGTACGAGGCGTCGACGCCGCAGGTGCGGGACTACAGCAAGTACGAGAAGATCCTCGAGGACCTCCGTCGAAAGGTGAGTGCCCCCCCCTACTCCCCGGCTCTCCATCCATTAAACAGACAAAATATATGTTAAAATATATGGTTTCACAATAATAGGTCCTAAATGAATGCGTCATTTGTTATTATAATTTATTTTTTACATTTATTAATTCGTTAGAAGTTTTACAAATAAAAGCTATGAACAGTTTTTGGATTGCAAATGCTAAATAAAATGGCCCGTAGAATCAAAGAACTTGGTACAATGAAACCTAGTCATATCATATTTGAATTTACATTTTTTATCTTGTTTCAGATCAACATTGCCAACATGGACAATGCCAGAATCCTTCTACAGATCGACAACGCCAGGCTGGCCGCCGACGACTTCAAACTGAAGTGAGTCACTCGGAAAGTGTTAAAGTGTGAAAAAAACGAAAAACAAATGCATTAGCGGTTCTTGTAAAGCACCTAGAATCGTCAAGAATCCTTGATGAAGATCATGTTCGCTTGAAGATATTACATCACACATCACATGATTCAGGCCTTTCACTTCGCTCTGGCCGGCTGTCCTGGTTGTGTGTACGGTCAACAGAGAGTGGAGGAACTGGTTCCTGTTGTGTTCCAACTTTTGATGTTTGATGTTCCGTGTTTGTTGTTGGGGAAAGAAGCAGACACTCATCAGGCATCACCTTTCTCCTAATGGTTGACCGGATAGCATCCTCACCGATTTATAATGTTTTTTGCCTGTATGTATGTACACTACCGTTCAAAGGTTTGGGGTCATCCAGACAATTTCATGTTTTCGATAAAGGGCTAGTCAGTGTAACCCTAACCCTAACCCTAAACCTAGCCCTAACCCTAACCCTTGAATTGAATGTAATCACTGTACCTGTGATTAAGGGCTATACGAATTAATGAAAATAAATTAATTTGTATAGCCCTTAATCACAGGTACAGTGATTAAATACCCTAAGTGATTAAATACCCTAACCCTAACCCAAACCCTTGAATTGAGTTGAATCACTGTACTGTAAATATTAAGGGCTATACAAATTAATTGAATTCAATTTAATTCACTTAATTTGTATAGCCCTTAATCACAGGTACAGTGATTAAATACCCTAAGTGACTAACCCTAACCCTAACCCTTGAATGGAAAGGAACTAAACCTTTCCCTCCTCTACAGGTACGACAACGAGCTCCTCATGAGGCAGTCTGTGGAGACGGACATCATGGGACTGAGGAGAGTCCGGGACGAGCTGACCATGGCCTCCAGCGACCTGGAGATGCAGATCGAGGGGCTGAAGGAGGAGCTCATCTACCTGAAGAAGAACCACGAGGAGGTAATGGCGGCGGTGGTTCGGAACAGACCGGTTCACCATAGCAAACAAGTTTTCTGTCTCTCGATGCCTTTCTGATGATGCAGCGGGATACAAATCGTTAGCCTCGTCGCGTAATTGCGACGAGTCGTATTTTGGCAAAATTGTGATGTCTAACCTAACTCTACTCTCCTAACGCTGCTGATTCACTGTGCCTCATTGGCTGTATCCTAAGCCAATCAGAGTGCTTTTTAACATTCCATAATCACTATCCACCTAAGTCAGCTATTTTACTTCCGCATTTTTGACTCCCAATACAAGTAGAACCTTAAAATATGACTTTGAGGCAATTATGCTATGAGTCTAGCGGTATTTAAGTGCTCTTGTGAATGTTGAACAAACCATTAGTGGATCTCACCTGCTCCCAGGTGGCAGATTCCAACTAGGAAGCGATTTGCATTGTGCACACCAGTGATCGTTCCTTCACTCCGAGATGAGTGCATAAGAGATTGGCCAAGTCATGTGTCTCTAAAGACAAACATTCAATCATGAATGTGTGCTTAAACTGCTGTTCAACCGGATTTCTACATTCCAAACAATGGCGCACAATACACAATGCACAGCTCGCCTAATCGCACCTATCCGCATTTCGTGGGGCATGACCGCACAGAAGGTATTTACAACGGCTGTGTGATTACCAGACAATGGCTGCTCAAAATTCGCCCAACGCATTTGAAATCCTACACTACAACGTGCAATCCTTTGGTAACCCTTCTCTATTCATACAAACCGGATCTGGACAAACAGGCCTACCTTATCACCACGTCCTTCCTCGTGTCGAGTTTACATATCTTCCCATCTCTTCCTGCTTTTGCGGACCAACTTTGACCACACTGTTAACCGCCTGAACGGCCGACCTGAACTCAACCCCTACAGGCACCGTCCTCATTTGCACAAGTTAACAATGCAAATAAGCAGCCCTGTTAGTCCTCCTTGTGTCTTGTCCTGTCTTCTCACTAACTATCATACGCACTTACAGTATGTTGTACGTCCTGGCACTTAAAATTAGTACTTGTAATACGTGTACGGGATAGCGGTTAACGTAGCAATTGTTAGTGCTTGGCACTTGGTTCTATGAATATCCTTACTGTTTTGACAGCCATATAGTGTTTCTCCTTCTTCTGACAAATTTGCTTATTGTAAGTCTCTTTGGATAAAAGCGTCTGCTAAATGCTCTTAAAGTAAATGGAAAGCATCTGCGCAGGTGACCCTTGGCGTTCGTCGACTGACCTATGACCTTTAAAACCCCCCTTTCGTAGGAGCTCGCTGCGGTCCGCTGTCAGTTGAGCTCGGGCTCGGTGAACGTGGAGGTGGAGGCAGGCCCCCAGCAGGACCTGAGCCAGGTCATGGACGAGATCCGGACCCAGTACGAGGGCATCACGGAGAAGAACCGCAAGGACATGGAGTCCTGGTACAAGGGCAAGGTGAGGGAGGCCGGCAAGCCGCCGCCGCCAATTGTCCAGCAACCAGTCAACCATATACCCACTCTCCGCTCCCGTTCCGCTGTCAACGACACGATGTGACGATGTCAGTGTTTGAGTGACAGAGTTTAAACCTCGACCGCGTCGCCCTGTCTTTTTTTTGTACCCAGTTTGACGAGCTGAACAAAGTGGTGGCGTCCAGTGAGAATACCCTCAACTCCTCCCACAGTCAGATCACCGAACTGAAGAGGACCCTGCAGTCTCTGCAGATAGAGCTTCAGTCCCAAGTCAGCCTGGTACGTACCCGCATGTACC
>OOFH01049985.1:0-12434 GCA_900323355.1 Merlangius merlangus | reverse complement strand
CCTGAGGCTAAAGAGGTTGTTTAAGCTGCTGCTCCAGGCTCGAGTTTCACACTGGAGCCCCTCCACCAACTGAAGCCTTCCATAGCAACCCAAATAAACACTGTTAAAAGCGACCTCGCCACTGGACCGGTATGGAAGTAATGGTCCTAACCCTAACCTCAATTAAAGGGGCGTTGTGATCAACATAAGGTCTGACCTTGGCTGTGTCTCACGGAGCAGTGGTCTCAAGTTATTCCTTCAGGGCTAAAGGCCATTACAGACAGACACATTAGTGGAATACGTTAATACGTCTGCACAAGGACAACAGTCCTTACTCTATTTGTTCATCGAAAAGGTAATTGAAGAACAGTGCTTTGCAGCAATGTTATTAAAAAGGACGAAACAAGTCAGTGTGGTTTAGCTTCTTTCGTGTTGAAGCCAGTGATAACATTTCCACTCTCTACATTATGACCCCAATTGGGGGATGGCACCTTCTAGTTTAGCTTTTTAGCATTTTCTCTATTAACCTATTGAGATGCTGTGTGTCTATGTGTTTGACCTCTACTCTGAGAACTGTTGTGTTGCAGAGAATAAAAATCCCTACACGGGTCCCCGTCTGTAATTGAGATTCCATGCTTCACTGACTTATAGCGTGACCTGAGCCAACAACAGGAAAGAGGCGTTTAGGGAGATAGAGCAATAACCACTTCATTGAGAAATGGCCTTCATTTGTTTTTTTGTGTCAAGTTTCATCTCATTCACCTATAAAGATGGATGGAATATGTAACCCAAATTAGTTAGCCACCGCAAGTTGCATTTGTTGATTAATAGCTGAGCTGAACACAGACAGAAAGAGATCTGTTTCGGTCCCTTTCTAGAAAGTTGCCGTCTGCCTGTCTCTGCTGTAATGCTACAACGTCTAAAAATAGCACACAGCATTGTGAACTAAATTTAAAAAGGCGCCTGAGCACTGTCACAAACACGCACAAACTGTTTCAACTCATACATTTTTGCATCATTAAAACTCGCTCAGCAAACACTTCACACACACACATCCATACCCAGACACAGTCAGGAAAACGTGGCTCCTCTAAAGGAATATCACCATGTAGGGTAAAAATGCCTGACAGTAATAAAACCTTTTTTTTCTCCAAAAGGCAAACCCATCATTTAAAAGGACACCAAGTCCTACAGACCATTCCCAACAATCTTTAGACAGACTGGAGAAAGATAATGCCACTTGACCTTTGACAGCTTATATTATACGGAGAAAGAAACTACTATTAGCAAATGGGAAAGCAGGCAGTTAACAGGGAAAGAGTCTGGCTTACCTCTGGGCTGTAGCACGGCAGTCCTCTCTCTCTCTCTCTCTCTCTCCGAGGCTGAGGAAAGCAGCGGCAGTGGTGAACCTCCTCGGGTGTCTGACAGCCAGTCAACAGCTGCGTGCCATATACCTATAGCCCTGTCCCCCAACCCATCTCCAGCAGACGGCGCTCCCACTCTCTGCTGGTCTAGGGAGATTTAGGAACACCCATTCCCAGATTTAGGAACACCCATTCCCTATCTCTCCTCCACGTGTCCATCCCATCATCTCATTAAAGTGTGGCATGCGTTGATATGTAGGCTATTAGGAAAGGCGGGTGGGGAAGCTGGAGAGACGCCCACGTAAAAGAAAAGGGCTCGAGTAGACTGTAGTCCGGGGACTGGAAGGAATGCATTTGGCAGGCAGCAGCTTCACACGCACACTGTATGAACGTGGAATGTTTTTTTTTGTTACTCCACTGAGAATGAAGCGTTTCGGTAGTTTATAAGCTATTATGTTTTAATTGTTGCGGCAACTTCTTTTTTGTGGTTGTGGTTTTCTGTTACTGGTCTCATTCTGAATGTTTCTCACATGAGAAGGCCTAATGAGTTCAAATACCGAATCATCCGATTTTGTTTTAATAAGTTCTACAATTCACCTTGCGAAAGATAGAGCCTTCGACCTGTACTTAGAATAATTGTTTTAAATGCCTCCATGGACCAAAAAACTATCACTTTGCACAAAAAAGTGGGTTGTTAAGGATCCCTACAATCGAAATCTTTCAAGACAATTCCACGCACAGAAAGAACTAAAAGCCAATAAAGCCACGTTTCCATGAGATGATTGGCTCGCCCCTCCTGAAGAGCCATTCATGAGGTGAATCAATGAGCGGTCACGTGACCTCCGGGGGGAAACCAATGGAGTGCGCAGTAATTGTTTTTTGCTCTCGCGGGCACACATTAGGATGGAGGACTCGATGTTGGCTGATACTGGCCAATTCGTCAGTGGAGAAAACCCAAGTTTGTTGTGCCACTGCTGCTTGCGGTGGCGCTCGGCAGTGACAGAAGAGACACCTGACAGCATCCATCATACGGCCCCCTTGTCTTGCACGGTTGCAAGCCCAGAGAGAAAATACACACCGCAGATACCTGCGTTTAATACCATTTCTTATAAATATCTCCGAATGGCCCGTAGCCATCGCATTGGAACGGAAGACACATGATTAATGTCCTGCCACTGAAAGTTGTGTGGGAGAGATAGCCGAGTAATAGTTTTTGTATTACCCAGGTGACAACATAAGTTCATGTCACTATTGGGTAAACGAGTTAGGCCTATATTACGAACGCTGATAGAGCACAACATACCCAAGCGAGTGAGAGAAGTGGCATTGACATGTCCCATGAGGCTTTTAAAGGGAACTGCTCTCGCTGCGCTCTTTTAACAGCAAAATAAATTATAGTGGTCTGCCTGATGAGCTAGATGCTCGCGTGTAATGAAATGGGCATTTTGGGCTGTTAGCGTCATTATCGGAGATAAACATGCATCTTATAGTAGAAAAGACCAGGACTAATTAACTTAATGACAAAGATGTCGTAAATATATCCATATTACCATTATACCTTTTTTTATGGGCTTATTCACTCTTTAGACACCTTCTCCCAACTATGACACAAGTTTACACGTTTATAAAGAAATATTTTATATTACTTTGAACTGCAACTTGGTGTAATGCATACAAACTAGTGCCATCATATAAGGGTTAGGTCCTAGACAATTGAATTTGTTTGTTGGCCAAGTATTGGGAAAAAAAATCTAGTCTCACTCATCTGGAGAAAAATACATCACATTATACGTAATTCAGCAGTTAGATTATTCTAAACATTTGGATACAGCCTCGACATTATTCCATTTAAAATCAAGCAGGCCTGCTGTTCATCCTCGAAGGTTGGTCTGGCTTGAGATGACTTAACAGGGTTATCAATAATTCACCCTTTTCTTATCCATTCAATACCCTAGCATGAAGCGAGGGTCATTAAATGTGGACTTCTGAATTGAGGAAATCAGGCACAGCAGCCCTCCCTCAGATTTAGGCTACCTGATTGTCTTTTCTAGTCCCAGATTCCCCTTTCACTTTTATTTATTCCTTCTCACAAGTCAAACTTCTGCACCACTTTTAGTTGTCCTGAAATTACTCAATTCGAACTCCTTATCGGCAAGCTTAATTTCCAGTCACATCCTTCATTTTCGCATCCCGATTAAGGAAGCCGAACAACCCCTTCAATTGGAGGTTGCTACTTGTATGTTTGCTACAGTTGTGAAGTCCGAAATGCTGATTTAATTTAAAATGTATACAAAACTCTAAAACACTATTGTACAGTGTTTCTCGTATAGTACAGCATTTTCAGTGTAGTATTAATGTAGACAGGGAGGACATTGACACCAGTTAAGAGTTGCCTTTACATTTTTTTATTCACCTTTCATTACAAACATCTCACGAGACAGCCAAGCAGAAGCACTGTTGGGGAAAGAAAAAAAACTGTTACAGATCAGTTCACCATTTACATTCAATTCAAAACAATTTCCTAAGATTAAAACTGCACTCAACCTACTAGGTTATGCTTTCTCTGCTTTAGTAGTAGCCGCAGCTGCCGCCTCTTCCTCCTCGGGGCCCTTGGTGTTACGTGTGTAGATCAGCTGAGATCTGTGTTTGGACACCAGTTTGATCATGCCTAGTAGATGGGAAGAACACATTGGACCATGGTTAAATGGGCACATACAGAACTCGATAGAACTCTCATCTTTCACATTCTAAATCCGGTTCTGGATTTGTATTCCTTTTTATATTATGCATCAAGTCTAGGACATTCAATGCCATAGGTGTATTTATGTGGTTTACCAGCAAAAACCACGATGGTACGTTGAGATGAAGATTGTGATTCAATTTAATAGTTACAATAACTACAGATCAAATTTAAGGTGCATCCCTTATCGGTCTGCTAGTTTGCCTGCAGTACACACCTTTATAGCTTCTCAACGACTTGAAACAAATCAAACAAATCCATGAATGGCAGAATACCATCTCTAGTTTCTGCTCAAAAGATTTAAGCGGCAGAAATTTGCCCAAACTAGGGATGCTGTGCATGACAAAACAGCTGCTTGTTTGTGGAGCGTACCTTTAGTGAGCAGTTCCTGGAGGGCGTTCCTGGCCAGGGAGCCGCGGATCTTCAGCCTTTCAGAAACGACGGCGGGTGTGATGAGCTTGTAGTTAGGGACCTCCTTGTACAGCTTCTCGTATGTGGCCTTGTCGAAGAGGATCAAGTTGTTCAGCTTATCCCTGACCTTTCCCTTGGACCACTTCTACTCGGGGCAGACAAAAAGACAACGTTAGAAATATTAGGATGTTTCACTCAAAGCGGATTTAAATTATTAATAAACGCACATGTTTGCCATCCTGGGGTTGGGGAACATACCTTCTTCTTGGCCTTGCCTCCAGACTTGTTGACTGGGTCCTTGTCCTTTTTGGACTTCCCCGAGTCCTTCTTCTTATCCTGCTTGGGAGGCTAACAAATATAGACAACACAGGATTACTAAAGAGTACTTTAATAACGTAACAAATGGAGCAATTGAAGGGGTCTGTAAACCAAAATGTTGTAACCAGATCATTCATTAATTTACCCATGCGACCTAATATGAATAAGATCTTGCATACAAATTCCCTGACTAGCCTAATGAAAGGAATGGATGGCATTAGAATAAGTTCAATGTTTTTAAGCCTATGAAAACACCTTTAAACGTCAGATACAGGTTGGAGTTATCGGATATTTTGATATGTTATTGTATTGAGATCTCTCGCTCTGCGCCTATTAGCATGAGAGCATGGTTGGTAGTAGGGTTATCCTAGCTGGCTACATGCTAAACGGATTGAATGCGTGTATTGCTAAGATTAAGGCAATATTTCGACATAATAATGAACCATCCAAACATGCAGGAAGATTCCGGATAATTCATAACGCCATTAATTTAACTAATGGGTGAATAACGAACAAATCCCACTTGAAAATCGGTGATTCACATGCTCACCATGTTTCCTCGTCAAGATGTCGGAGGGAAAGGAAGTTGGTCCGTGCAGGAGCCCCTTAGACAACCCGTACTTACGGAAATGGAACCCAGTGGCTTCTGGGAAATGGAGTTGTTTAGCGCTTCGGTATTTTTTTACTGTCACGTTATATCAGTACATTTGTTGACATTTGATGACATTTATTTTTTCGTACGGAGTACAAAAAATAATTACTTGGTTTGAGAGGATAAATCTGATTGATTATTTTGTGTCAAAACGTTTTTTGTGTGACAGCCATTTCCTGACAGACAGGGGTCACGTGACTACATGCGTCAGCTGTACACGTCGGGAAGATGGCGATCTTTACGACGGATATTGAAACAGGGTGTCGTCTGGGAAATGAAGTTGTTTAGCGCTTCGGTCTTTTTTGCTGTTACGTTATATTAATATATGACATATATTTTTTCGTATCTATGCACGGAGACAAATATATAATAACTTGTTTTGGGAGGATAAGGCAGCGTCAGATTATTTTGTGACGGAAGTTTTTTTGTGTGACAGCCATTTCCGGACAGAAGGGGTCACATGACAGCTCGACAGGTCCGTGAGCTGGACACACCGTCGCAGAGATGGCGATTTTCAGTGTTTATCTGGTGAATAAGGCCGGGGGATTAATCTACCAGTATGACAACTATGTTCCCCGAGCAGAGGCAGAAAAAACCTTTAGCTATCCTTTAGATCTGGTGCTCAAAATCCATGACGAGAAGGTTATTGTGTCATTTGGACAACGTGACGGAATCCGAGGTAATGTAGTGAGGCATTTTCACATAACATGAGATGGCTGACGTTCTGCAGGTTTTTGGATACATATTCTGATGCACTATAGTGAAGTCTCTTATATCTCATTGTCATTGGTCGTGAACCAACATGCTTTCAAGGGATTTACTGATCAATGACAATAAACATAAGAAAGGTCTGCCATGGTCCATAATGCCAGCCACAAACCACTTCTAATACTTGACGTTTAGTGGTTTGCTTTCTAACTTGTCCTGTGTACATTCCCAGTGGGACATGCAGTGCTCTCTATTAACGGAGTGGACGTGATGGGGAAGAATACCGCTGATGGGAAGGACGTTATTGAATATCTAAAGGACTCCTCAAACTACCCGGTGTCTATTCGTTTCGGACGGGCCCGTTTGAGCTCCAACGAGAAGCTGATGCTGGCCTCTATGTTCCACTCGTAAGTCCACATGGACGTTTTCATCAAGGTTTCTTCAATTGTAAGAAGCACCAAAGAGATAATAGTCGTGCTGTGTTTATTATGCTTCTAGGTTGTTCGCGATTGGTTCACAACTGTCCCCGGAAGTCGGCAGTTCTGGGATAGAGATGTTGGAAACGGATGTCTTTAAACTGCATTGCTTCCAGACACTAACTGGTAATTTGGATGCATGAGAGACTTATGGCGTGTTCCTGAATCCTCGAACGCCAGACTTCCGAGTCAAAACAAGTTGAAGATCTCCCAGCTTTCTTGCGGCAATTCTCGATGGCACGCCCCCTTTTCGTCTTCATCTTTCGAAAATCTTGAGAGTAGACCGAGGGCAGTGATGACGCTTTCAACAAAATACCTGCGCCCTAGAAGAGATTTTATTTTTTTGTATTTGTATCACGTGCATATCAAGGTTATTTTTTTCTCGATTTTAAATGCTCCTACACACTTGATCACATTTCTAATTTATTCCGGTCACCAATTGATACGTTGCATGGTCTTGCTGTGCGTGCAATACAATGTAAAGTTGTGTTGTTTGTTTTCGGACTCGTTTGCTAGAGGATAATGTAGCTAACAATAAACAACGACTAGCTAATTTCATGCCACAATCACAAAGACGAACGGGAACGCTATGAATGCTCCGAGACCCAAAGTGATGTCAAACGTGCAACTCTGAAAGCTGGCGTCCGAGGATTCAGGAAAACACCATTATTCCAAAGTATCCCTATTGTAAACCATGCTGTACATTTGAGATACAAATATATTATCTGCCAAATGCAATCTATTTAATACCGTTCATATCCAAATGTGAATATCGAAGATGCAACATATATTTGAATTGCGAGTTATCTGCTTATTTGTGACAATCTGTTCTCTGATGTTTAAGGGATAAAGTTTATAGTCCTGGCAGATCCACGGCAGTCTGGCATTGATGCATTGCTGAGAAAGATTTACGAGATCTATTCAGACTTTGCCCTCAAGAACCCCTTTTACTCTCTGGAGATGCCTATCAGGTAACTATGAAGATAGCTTGATCAAAAAGCACAAAGTCTTACACAAAGCCTTTCAGAAATGTTGGCTGAAATGATGTGCCGGTCTTGCTTAAAGTGCTTTTGTCTTTCAGGTGTGAACTTTTTGATCAGAATTTGAAGATCGCATTAGAGGTGGCAGAGAAGGCTGGAAGCTTTGGACCTGGTTCTTGAACTTGAGAAGACCAAACTAGACTGCCTAAACTAGGTCATGTATATTCAAAACAGATGTGTTGAACTTGTAACTGGGAAGCGAGTACCGTTGAGACACATTCTAATGTTGGATTTTTGCTAATGATGTGGTTATATTTGTTGCATTGTAAATATGACATGTTGTGTAAATACCTTGGGAATAAATTCCTGTTCATATCTTTGTTGTCTTTTTATGTTTGCAATCATATCCAACCGGATCTAACCATTTACCATATTTAGCAGACATTTGTATGATAAGGCTTGAATTATACAACATGAGAGTGAACCATGAACAAAATGTAGTTAACATTACGATTCCTTAAAATATGACAACGCACCCAATGAATGTACTCACATGAACAATATTTATAATTCCCAGCAATTTCATTGAAAGTCGTTAAAAAAAACTATGAACATGATACACCTTTCCAAAAATGTTCGCAAAAAATGCAGCACCATGAATGCATAAGACAATTTTTCATACAATGGACACAAATTGTACTATAAAAAGTGGAAAGAATCAATTCTGAATCAATTTCCTTCTTGGCAGCGGTGAATGATGATGTGCGACCAGCGATATCTAATCTGCCTTCTTTGAAACGTGTCCCATCTTGGTTCTGATGTTGCGCATCAGGAAGAATGCCACCGTAATGATGAGGCAAGTGATCTCGGCCACCCAGAAGGCCATTTCCCAACTGTAGTGTTTGGCTATGGTGCTGAAGGGCAGGCCGGACAAGAAACCACCAACTGGCAAAAAAATGGGGCAATCATGAGTTTAAAGCACACAAAATAGGCCTCCGCTAGTGTATTACGAGCGTAATCCTCGTATTACACTAATAGGATCAGTGTAATCCTATTTTGAAATATATAATATATCTTTAAAACAAATAGCACAAACTTACTGTTGGCCATCAGAGCAACAATAGCATGGGATGTCCCACAGTAGTTGGATGGAGCGCTCTCATTGGCTATCACACCAAATAACGCTATTGGTCCATAAGAAGAGAAGCCAAATGCAGCTCCCAAAAACAAAATCCACATCTATAGATGGGGATACACGTTAAAAAAGACAATTAGTTCTTTCACACTATCTTTCACACATATCCTGTCAGGATGAAACGGTGAAGTAGTACCTTTGGGCTGTCAGGAGTGACGGTGAGTCTGAAGAGGAACATGGACACAAACATTCCCACCATCATGCAGATCAGGAGGAAGTGACGAGGGTTGCCATAGGCCTTCATACCTTGCTGCGCCAAAATATGAAATATAAAATTATAGAATAAGAAAGCAAGAAAACTAGGTGATCAAATAATATATATTTTTGGACAAACGTATAGTGATATGTATGTCATGTTGATACTCAATTAATATTTTAACTCATGAATATGGTAATACTAGTTAGTACTACACTATTGAAGCTATAAATGGATTTTATACCTCACCAAAACACAGGATCTAAAAAAATGTTTGAGCAAGTCCGCGCAGTGTGCAGCGCGCAAGTATGAGATCACCTTGGCAACAGCCTTGTCAGAAAAGTATCCTGCTGCTAGACTACCCAGTAGACCACCAAGCTCCAGGGAACTCATGTATGAGCTGCCTATGAGAACAGAGAGTTAGAAATACCACAGTACCTGACACTTTAGCCCGTTTCCTTTTAAGATTAATATTAGGTCAAAAATATATTCACAGTCAATTGCGGTAATCACTGAGGTATCAACACAGAAGTGGCTGGTAGAATGATTTGCAGTCATAGCCCTTCCCAACCCTACCCATGAGTGCAGACTGTCCCTTGTCCTGAATGAGGAAGAGCTGGCCCCAGTCGGTACAGGCCGTCTTCACACCAAACACCACCAGGTAGGCACAGGAGAGCAGCCACAAGTAAGGGGACAGCAGGAACTCCTTCAGGGTGCTCTCGTCACTGGACAGCCCTGAGACAGCCGGGAGAGAGAAGAGGACATTAATAACACAATACTGTGATAATACTTGCTAGCTGTGCTTAACATGAATCAGAGGTGGAATGTGTCGGTTTAATACAAAAAACGAAATGCCCCCTTTGAGTATTGAGACAACCATGTAGAATATGTTTTGTTGTAAACAGGGGCATATAAACTGGCACAATAGCGTGGGATGAACATGAACATTCACATCAAGAACCTTAAATTGTCCACATCTACAAAGAATTATTTTTGGTAAGGTTACAGGACACACAATCAATTCTTGTGTTTATGAAAATACTGTTATGAATTCAGTATTTCCCTTCATTTGTACAAAAAAAAGTGATTGTGAAATAGTAGGCCTCTAAGTCAGCAAAAGGCTCCCAACATCAACACATGACGTATCTGCGCACTCATTGCTGACGTCAAGCTCACTAAAGCTAACCTAAACTTTGCTCATGCAAGTCGCATGTGAGGGGTATGCTGGGTACAGGGTCCGCTGTGTCTCTGAACATTAGATGTGAGGGGCATGCTGGGTACAGGGTCCGCTGTGTCTCTGAAGAACATTAGATGTCTCGGGACGTGCTGAACCACACAATGCAGGCTCAATTGTTGATTGCAACATACCATAAACATCATAGAGTCCCCCAAAAAAAAACAAAAGCCTGGGTTTTTTAATGGTTTCATTCAATAAGTGAGTGAGGATTTGATGAACATTTTATGTCCCCTTCACAATCATCCACTTGCCTGTCTTGGCCTGAAGCTCACACATACCTGCTTTGCCCTTCTTGGCTGATGTCTCAATGTTGGGCAGGCCCACGTCCTTGGGCTCGTTCTTAATGACCAGCAGGCAGACGAAGGAGAGCACCACACAAATCATCCCTGAGACAAACAGCGTTGTCCTCCAGCTGTAGCTCTGGGCCATCACAGTGGCGATGATGGGTCCCAGACTGCCAGCCAGATTCATGCTGCAGGAGAGGATGGCCCACCACGTGCCGAACTGAGAGGGCTCGAACCACTGTCAGGACAGAGGGGGAAGACATCCGGTAGATGTCATCGTGTACAGGTTACTAAAGGGCCAACAGGACCCCAAGTCGGTGCTTCTGTTGTATAGTTAAACAGAAGGGTTATTCATCACCTTGCCTGGTTTCACAAGGGTTAGGAGGTGTTTTTTTCTACTCAAGTTAAAAAACTGATTTAAAGAGCTAAGAGACTTTGTTATTTTCCTCTGCAGTTCACTCTCCCACTGTAAAAAAGTTACTATCAAACAAGTGTGTGGCTCCCATGCCTTCTACGCATCTCTATGTGGATGTGTCGAGTACCTTGCGCAGCACCCGTCCGCAGGGGGGCCAGCCCAGACCCTGGCCGAGGCCGTTGAGGAACCAGAGGCCAGAGAAGACGGCCACGGTGGAGGACCAGGAGAACAGCACGTTGATGCCCCCCACCAGGAACAGGCCGATGGAGAAGAGCCAGCGGGCGCTGATCTGGTCCGACAGCACGCCACTGATGAACTTACTGATGGCGTAGGCCAGTGACTGGCTGCTGGTGATCATGCCTGGAGGGAGACCGTAGGGATGGGAAGGTGGAGCATGAATAGAATTGATATGAAAATGCTCATAACAATAATCAAGCGTTACAATACAAAATAGTCAATGATTGTGCTGGTTTTGAGGTTTGGTGAATTATTCATAAAGTATAATCGACAGCCATTACACACAGTGTTCTCCAAATAATAACAGGTTGGGAGGATAGGTCTGACAAACATAGGTGTAGGATATGTCCAGGTGGTAGGCATCTTTATTTAGCTGGATAAGTAAGGATTGTACTTCACCTGGTGGTAACTAACGTGTCTAACTGTTCATAATTGATCCCCTATAATTTCTACATGGTGGAGGATTGCAGGATTACATCCACAGCAAATGGAGCAAAATCAGCAAATCAAAACCAGTGGATAGTTTCATTTGATGGTTTCAGTCTGATAGAGGCAAACCAACCTCCCTGGGGCTAACAATGCAACGTTGGTTAAACGATGCATTAACGTTCAAGCTAAAGAATGAATAAGATTTTGACAAACAACACGTCTCATACCCAGGTCATCTTTGTCCAGCGTGATCTCTTGCATGAGGGAGGGCATCACAAAAGAAAAAGTCTTTCTGTTGAAGTAGTACAGCGTGTAGCCAACAAACATGGCCAAAAAGATAGTGGTGCGGTAGTATCCATAGCTCGGTTTACCCATTGCTGGTTTGGGTCCCTGCAAAAGTGCAATACTTTAGGGTGAAATAACCAACAGAAAAGGTCCAAGATCGTTCCTGTAGTGTATGTCAGGTCTCAGCTCTCTGATGCCATTGAAGCTGAACTTTGCATCATGATCCACAGTACAGATCGTTAAAGGCTTGTACCTCAGTGTTGAGATGTAATCAATAGGTGAGGTTAATGGTCAACTTCTCAACCCTGAGATTTGACACATACACACGCACTCGGGCGCACGCGCGCGCGCACACACACACACACACACACACACACACACACACACACACACACACACACACACACACACACACACACACACACACACACACACACACCCACACCCACCCACACACACACACACACACACACACACACACACACACACAAACACACACACAAAGACACAAAAACACATTCACACATC
>OOFH01049982.1:0-11188 GCA_900323355.1 Merlangius merlangus | reverse complement strand
GCAGCTGTACCTAGGACATGTCACGTAACATGTAGGGGCTTCCATGAAAATAAATGTTTGCCCTGGTAGTGATTCTCTCCAGCCCCAGAGCCTGGGAGGCGGCTTATGATTGGATTTCAGCTATTGATTGATTGATGTGACGACGCTCATCCATCTCTTGTACCCCTTCACTTCGCTATCTCTCAGCACTTTACCGTTCCCTTTCTGATTCGCTTAGCCCACTCTCTCACCCCTGAGCTGGGTTGTGCTTCCTAAAAAGCGTGTGTGTGTGTGTGTGTGCGTGCATGCAATGCTCGCACACACACAGACATATCTTGCAGTAAATCCCATCTAAGTAATAGAAATTATTATGTTGTGATGTGGGCCTGTGCAAATTTTGGCTGAGCCTTGTTATCTGTCAGGTCCCCAATTAGTACCCGGATAGTGTCATAGGACGCGTAACGTGGCAGTTTGTACTGCCTTACTTCTGAGATGTTTATGTCGGTGACAGTAGACAGTAGCATTGGAGTGTGTGTGTGTGTGTGTGTGTGTGTCTGTGTGTATGTCTGTGTGTGTGTGTGTGTGTGTGTGCCTGTGTGCCTGTGTGTCTGTCGGTGTACACATGTGCGTGTTTGACTGACTGACGGAGCTCTTGAATGTTTCCGCATGGCAAAAGGCCATTATGTGCATTGTACAAAAATGGTAATTTGCAAGTCCACTTATAAATGGCACCATAAGCACAATTTAAAAAACAGAAACTAATAACATTGTGTCCAGAGCTAGTGATAAGTCAAGCAATCTATTTTCTATGAATAAAACCAGGACAAGAATTTTAAATGGTTCTTTTCCGAACCTATTAAAGTCTACGGTTCACCAATTGATTGTTTATTCTGAACACTTGACTTGTGTTCCATTATTTGCAGGTATTATATTTTGAGTTTCCGTATAATGTTGAATGTATTCTAACGATTGAATCATACACACATCTGTGTGATTATGTGCATGCATATAGTAATACACAGAATGAACAATCAATTACATATGTATAAACAATTTTTGTAAGGTCCTCCCAAAAAGATTGGTTGATTTGTTTCTGCGTACGTTGAGGCTTGCCTAGTCCACTGTAGCCTGAAGAGGACCCTAACCATGTGGCATTAATTATTGTCCGATAGCACATTCAGTAGCATGATACCATCTGTGCTATTGCTCAGTAAGTAGGTACGGGACTCCCATTACATGCTGCTGGCCATGGTGGGCAAGCGTCAATTAATTCCCAAATAATGGCTTTTAAGTCTCAAATCTCCTTCCTGACACTTGTGAAGCAGTTGCCTTGAAGGCATTGGGTTGGTGTGTTCTTCCAAACTGTGAGTGTCTGGTTCCTAGTTCAGGGCAGAGCGATACTGGAGGTGATTGATGCCGGTGTGGGCCTAGGATGTGACCCGTGATTAGAGTGCAAAAGACACAAGGGCAGAGGTCCTAATTGGCCCTCTCTTCTTGTGACTGTTCTCTCCCCTCTGGTTTGATCAATGGTTTGAAACCATGGCAAAGTCACAGAGCATGTTCAAACTGCATTGGCCGGTATATCAATGCAGATGAAAGGGGCCATAGATGTGTTCTTCAGTGGTGCAGGTCCCCTTCACCACTCATGACTTGGTGTTGTCTACCCAAGTTAGAATATGAGTTATCCACTGCATTTTTAAACTGCCGCAGAAATAGGTTCTTTATTTCCCAGACTTTCCCCCCTCTATCATTTGCAGACCATAGTCAAAACGGATTCCTGTTTTCCTCATTCAGCAGATACATTTGATGTCTTTGTCTCTTACTTTTTTCTGTATCTAACTGGTTTGACGTTTGCCTTTGTTAGGCTCTTTGCAGCCAGGTGCTACACAGCTACTTTTGTGTCATTCTAACCGTATTTTTCATGAACCGGGAAGACCTTTCAGAGTATACAGTCAAATGAATGTGTGTTTATTTTGTGTGAATGCAAAAGGTGAAAATACATTACAATGCTAATAGGCATAATAGGCTGGGAGTTCCTGTGTGGCAGCCCCATCGCCTGCAGGGTCTTATCAGCACACTGCAGGAGTGATGCTGATATTAGCTTGGCAGTTCAAAGCTACAAGGGAGTGCGTCGGGGGGCTACCATGGAGACCAAACCACCTGGCGGAGCAGAGCGTGTACCGCACATCTAATCAGACACGCTAGCATCATCATTAGCACATGAAAAACTGGGCAAGTCTTCCTCCAGTAATGGTTCATGCACGTGCCCACACTCACGTGTGTGTGTGAGTGTGTGTGTGTGTGTGTGTGTGTGTGTGTATGTGTGTGTGTCTGTGTGTGCATGTGTTTGTGTGTGTGTGTGTGTGTAATTGTGTGTAAGTGTGTGTAAGTGTGTTTCCTTTCATATTGGACGGATGGATCATATCCATCTACCAAGAGATCAAATCTTCTGTTTCTCATGCTAAATTCTGTTATTAACGTTTGGCTTACCATGTTGAGCTCCTGGTGAAATGTTCCATGGCCCTTCGTCACGTCTGTCCCTCTCCATTTTTCATAAGAGGACAGGTGGCGACACCTTTCTACCCATGCTTGACATGGCCCTGCATTACAATTTTAGCTCCAAAAGGACTCCATTTTGTCTTGGCCAAATGACAGACTGCCGGCTGCAGGCAAATCCGACACACGCGTTACACAGGTTGTCCGAATCCCACAGTGGGCCAGGCTCTGTTAAACACAGAGCCAACCTTTTGGTATGTTTGACACATTAGGCCATGCTGTTCCGATCTTCAGTGAGGTTAGGCCAGGTGGGCAAAGGACACAACCCTATTAAGTAGCAGAAGATGTCTCTTGTCAAAAGCTACACAGCTACAAGTGATGGATACCCGTGCCAATGTCTGGAGTTAGAGTGCTTGAGTAAGAAGAGTGCATACTTTGGAAAATATGTTTATATTCAACACATTATACAGCATAATTCACAGCAATTATGGAACCAAAGATTCTCACAAGGTTTTCTGATTCTCTGAATCAAGGATGGCCCGTTTCAGAGATTCTTTGGATTGTGTTACCTTAGTCTAACCCTATCCAAAAGTGTTTGAGTTATTGGCATGAAGTGAAGCTACTCAAAGAAAACCTAAAAAAACATAACAATAACTGGAAGTGGAAGTGGGTCCTTGAGAACATTTTTGGACCTGAAGTACAATTTAGAGTGAAGCATAATTAAATTTGATTTCCTTTGATTTGATTTGATTTGATTTGATTTGATATACAAAGAACGAAATAGATGTGGCTATAACAGTATTTTAGAAAAAATAACTGTCCCCTTTCACTCCGCTCAGCTGCAGAAACACTGATGTTGTGTTTTAATACCCTTTTATCACAATGGCAGTCTATTATGGCTTCACATTCCCACTCTTCAAATCTTTGATGACGCCTCCTAGGGCAAACACAAAAAACTGTCTAGAAAGAACTCTACAAGCAATTAGGAAAATAATGGAGACTTGAGAAGAGATCCATTCTGATCTCCAACTGATAATACCAATCAGGACGTTTTCTGTGGATGTGTGACCAATCAATATATAAACCAAGAAAGCACAGGCCTATAATGAAAGTGAAGATTGTAAACTTAAATTAAAAAAAAAAAGATTCATAATCCAAAATGAACGGCAACCAAATTCACATGTCACACACATCACACACATTAGATAAGTGCCATGAATGCTCGGTGCCGGTCCAAACAACCTGCCAACCCAGCTCTTGTCTTCTGTTGTGCTTGCACAGAACACTTGAGATGCTAGTCCCTATGTGTTTCCCATTAGCAAGCTTTTTTAAGCCAGCGCTCATTAGCATGGCTCTCATACTGCTGACTGTTGGATTTTATTCTGCATGACCTGCTCCAGTCCAACCACATTATAGTCCCACCAGCCTTTACGCAGCCTTGACCAAGGGAAAGCAGAAAGAGTAGAGGACAAGAGCAGAAACAAGAAAGTGCTGACGTAACAGCTGCAGAACAGATGTGTGGAAGAACAGTGTCTGAGTTGAGTACGACGGCAGCAGCAGCAGATGCACAATGAGAAGCCAGGGAGGATCGTTTCCCCTGACAGAGTGGACCGAGTTTGGAGGCATGGAAAACATTGCACTTGTCACCACGCATTGCCAATAAGGGGGATTCACAGGAGAGAGGGCTGCAATTAGCCACAGTGATGACAAGAAAAAGGGCAAAGCTGTACGCGCCTCGCAGACGGCTTCTTTGATAACCTCATTGTCATGCAAACCGCTGTCACCGAAGTGTAGAAGCAGTGGCCGACAGTTGGAACTTCACAGTCAGCGGGAAAAAGTCAGCCACGGGCCCTGTGAACCAGCTTTTTCTTCTCAACCACATTCTGTTAGATTTTAATGACAAGTTGCAGCGAAATATATTTTTTCATCTGAAAACTGAAACACCCTCTCTTGTCAAGAAATGGACAAACAGAATCAACCTAAATGAGTTGCCAGCCTATACCCCAAGGTAACACGGTTTCTGTTCACGCAACAGAAAGTTATCAGTGAAATGCAGATGTAGGTATAGCCTCTGGACCTCAGGGCTCGGCTAAAAATGCTGCGTCGCCGTCAGCACTTATGCAACGCTCCACAGGGAGGGTCACAAACTGTTTCATCGTACTTCAAAAACAATAAAGTTGCAAAGTTTGAAGTCATCATGTTTTAGTGAAAGCGGTGAGATGACTCTAGTGATTGACATTGAAAATTTTAATTTTTTTTTACTCTAAACCAGGCCATCAGACCCACTGCGTACAGTGAGCACATACCATTGGTTATTACGACAGTGTTTTTTAGCCAAATTAAAAAGTTTAATAGAGTGCTCATTAGTTGCAGTGCTCAATGGCTCTGGTGGTGCTGAGGGGTAACAAGGCCATCTACAATTTACCAATGTGAGTGACATGACTAACAACAGCAACTTGGTCTGACCCAACACATTTTTGCTGAATAGAAGCATGTTCCAGGGGCATAGCAAAGCAACCGTTTAAGTGTTTGGAGGCATTAGCACACAAAGAAATAAACCTTTTAGAACTTAACTCGCATCATGCTAGCTTCAAAAGAGGATGAAATTGGTTTATAAAAATTGCAATAAAGAAAATAATGAGTTAAGGCATTCCATTTTTTTTATTATATTTTTAAGCCAGCTTTAATCTTTTAAGTACCAAAAAAGTAAATATGTCCCTACAATCCCTCAGCTCATTTATTTAAAAAATGCAGAAAAATATATTTTTTTGTTCGATAATTGTCTACATGCTAGACAATTGGACCAAAAAATCAAACCCTGGAAAGGCCATCCAAAATAATCTAAAACAACCATGTTTTCGCCACTGGGGAAGGCAATTATTTTTGAGAAATAAAACGCCCAACTAATCAGACAAATGGGAAGGAAATATAGTCTCAGATCCTAACTCATCAAATGCCCTGGATAAAGCTTCAATTCAAATTTGGAAACAAAAAGTGTTAAATTGAGGGTAAGGTCCAAAAGTTAACACAATGGAGTAATCAAATACTAAGAGAAAATGATTTCAAAGGTCCTTCCTCTTTCCCGTTACACAATACAATTATCTACAGCTGCTTTGAATTACTCCCATAAGGGGAGTTATATTAGACATGAATGAAAACAAGACAGTACAACAGACCAAATACAAGGCTTGATGTCACACCTGGATTGATTTTAGGTGATTTATTTTGTTAATATGCCGTTTGGTGGCAAATTGTAAATTAAATACCTTCACACACAAATCATAACATATCGATATTTTTTTCTTTTTTGACAATGGGAAACATCTGCCTTAAATCAGTGCAGCAACATGAAACACAACGGTCAATGAAAACTATCAACCAAATGTTACCTTGACGCATAAAAAATGTGGTCAAAGCAACACAGAAAAATATTTAATATCAACTGATTAAGACAATAAAACACCAATAGTATTATAGCTCAAAGTGACATATCTAATGGTAGACCACTGCTGTCCCGTTATTGGAAAATATTGTACTTGGTGGTAAGAAACCTCTGTTTCTCCCCAGCCGTATCAACAACCCCTTCTTATATTATTTTCCAGTAATGGAACTGCGTGTTGTGGTTTGAACCTTACTTAATTGTGTCATGTTCTTCTGATTTTTTTCCTTTGTGTTAACAGGGTTAAGCCGACCCTTTTGCACATCAATATGACTGCCATTCCTTACATGGAGAGATCCATAGTGAGAGGGAACAATAATGAACAAAATGAAATCTGGCAACACAGAACCACACCTGTGGTGTCACAGGTGTTATAGATCAAGCAATCAGCCATCAAAGATCAAACGCACCATCAGCTGATGTCTTATGCTGTTTACCATTTGGAGTAAGCCAAAATAATGGCATTCTGGGGAAAATCCAACAAGCTTAGAGGGAAACCACTTCTTGGGAAGGCGTAACATGAGGGAAATGGACGTGGTACTGTAATTGCCGGTTTCACTCGAGTGATTATGTGATTTGAGACAGGGGCTTATTTTGAAGGCAATAAATGGTGATGTGTATCAGGAGTCTGACCGCCCACAGTGTGTCACTCAGGTGAAAAGCATATTTTTAGACGACTATTGACACAGCCGGCTGCGTTGATAAAGAACAGCAAGGGAGCGTTCATGGGATAATTTCTGTTTATGCTGGCATTGTTGTAAAGATGGCTTGTTTAGCCTTTCAGTTTGAGCATCCCTTATCTTGTTTGTGATCTTGAATCTGGCACTCCAAGAGAAATAGATCCACTGCTGTAGCACTGTACAGGAAATGGAGTCTGGCAGCACTGAGCATGGCGGTGTAAATGCAGACATGCGAAGCAAGAAAGATTCAGTCACACACCTCTCTCTCTCTCTCTCTCTCTCTCTCTCTCTCTCTCTCTTCTTCTCTCTCTCTCTCTCTCTCTCTCTCTCTGCATAACTTAATTTGGCCAGAATTTTATATTAACAGATTATAAAGAAAATAAGATCTAATGACACGTGTAACTCTTCCACAGTGTCCATCTGAACTGGTCATTCAAACCTCTACCATCACCGCTACAATTGGTGGTTGCTATGACAATGGGGAGGAAATGGTTAATGTCTCCCTCAACATTGAAAGTCGAAGAGCGGCAGATATCAGATTATTAAGCAGCGTTTTCTTAATAATATAATGTCGGGCAGAGTTAGGTGTGAAATTGCATGAAGAAGCAAATTACACAGCTTAGGAAAACTTCAAAATGAAACAATTCAACCACATGTATCGACGCTGAACTCTGGGTGATGGTGAAGCAGACAGACTGAGACACCTGGGCTATTTTGCACCGCTGAAACCTTTGATAGCTGCCTTGTGCAGCCTAAGCCAATTTGCCTACAACGTGGAAATGCAAAATCTAATGCTGTCAGCAGGATGGATTATGTTGAGTTTAAACGAGTTTCACGATAAATAATGACATAAAGATTTTTTTCTAAATAATCAAAATCATATTTGCAAAGATATCAAATTGAATCCATTTACTTTGTTTCCGAAGCCCATATTGATTGTGATGAGTGATTGCTAAATTGTTGGACTCCAGCAACGATGTCAACAATACAGATTAAATTTCCAATTGCCAAAGCCCTGCCAACAGCCTCTCAACACAACTTCTCTCGTCAGCCACCTCAATGTTAACACAGGATTGAGGAGAGGGGCTAAGCCACCACTCCTGGGAAAAGCCCCTGGCCATCAGGGCTGCAGGCTCTCTCCGGCTGCATGAGCGTGAGAGGGAGTTCAATGAATTCAGGGTACTGCCTTCCCCCACCTTGGCCTTTGTGCTGTGTAGATGTTGCATAAATGGCGGCACAAACATAAAGGGCATTGTTATGGAGCCAGCCTTGTGATGGAAAGGGATGGAAAATAGGTTAAAGTCTACAGAAGCAAACAGTGGGGACATTTGCTCTGCCTCATCCTTCATTTTCAATTGGGAGGGTATATTCTGACTTTTCAAAATTTGTTTTCCATTTAGTAAAAAAAGGACCAAACAACATTGGCAAACACTGAATTAAAATAGCACAGATTTTTTTCATTATTGCTAAATCGGTGGGGGAAATTAATATCAGATTTATTTTTTACATTTTCTTTTTGTGATATTTCTGTGGGGGCCCTGACTGACAGCTGCACTGAGTTGTGTCTATGTGATAGCCCACGGCTACACAGTGTTCAATGCACTGACAATGGAGGGGTTACGTTCCCTAAACCAAGTGTTGATTCCCCTAATGACTAGAACTTGAAACAGAAAGTATTGCAATTCTGATGATACCGTCACACTTTGTCCTCCTGAGATATAGCTAGTGCATACCTGCACTGTGTCACTTTTCTACTGCAGCCGTTTATCCCATTAAAAGATATGTGAACTATAACAAACTATATTCTCAAGAATAAAACACGCCCATCAACAATTCAATCCATCCACAGATTTTCTCTCAATAGATTATTATATTCTGGTTCACTTTTGCCGCCCTCCACCATGGGGGAATCAGACGACAGTAATGATCGTCTAAAAATGAGACAGCTATAACCGTAGCAACAATGTCAGCAAGTAGACGTTGCTGAGTGGGAAACTTAACTACAGCTTGTTTATCTAGAAAATACATTTCGGTTGAAAATTTAGTTACGTCTTAAACAGTTGAAGTACCAGGAGACTCATCCTCCCATTGACTCCCATGTTAATAAAAAAGTATTTTAAAAGTAGAATATCTTAAAAAGTATAAAATATTAAAGAAATCTGAAAAGAAGCGCGCGATTCCAAGCTATTCTGAATATTGTTTAATATCATTTTAATTGAGTCTCTAGGTGAAAAATTGAGGAAGGAGATAGGTCCCAAAGTTTGAGAAAATAATAAAGAAAGAAAGAATAAAACTTATGAAGAACAATAGTTTAGTGCTGCATGCAGCACTCACCTAATTATGTCATCCTACTAATAATTATCTCTATTAAGTTTTTTTGTTTTTAAATAATCTGTGCAGCCGTGCAGACAATGAGACCAGACATGTTTCATACCCAATTTCTGCATTCTCGATCAGGATGCTAACCCCTACCTGCCCCACCTGGGACGCGCCTCTCTTCCTCCCAAATGACTGGTAGTTCTAGTGGTGCAGGCTTACAATACGGTGGTGAAGGCCGTTAACAGCAGGTACTCCGCTGAGCCACTCCAGCTTCACAAGAGGCTTTTTCTGCCAATCAGCCATCAGAGTAGGCTTTCAAAATGCTGTGAAAATCGTGACAATGCTGGAAAGCCATCACTTTACCGGAGACATCACTTTTCTTCAAATTACATTTTCTCCCCTCTTTGCGCATGGGCTAAATTGTTTTTGAGGGAGAAGGAAATTTGGGGTTGATTGAGTTGTGGGTTGAGGTTTTTTTTCTTTTTACACTCTGTATTTCATATTTGAGCAAACTAAGTGATGGATGCTTTGGAAATGGTAAGTGCTGCATGTTTAAATGAATACTGACTATAGGATGTCAGGCATCGAATTAGTGTATCTTGGACATAGACTTGGTGGCATGAGGTAGATCGGCCCGGTCACAGTGTTCGATTTCCCATTTTGATAGATGGGCCTGGAATTGACCTGGAAAAGGGAAGTGTTGCAAAAGCTTTGGCTTTGGAAATGGCTTGTCCCCTAGGGGACACGCTACGGGCCTGAAGTGTTCATGATGTATTATTAGGGCTCCAATATCATTAATGTGGCACCAACTTGTGCCACTCCATCTTCTTGACGCAGTCTCACAGAGGTATTGCAGAGGTTGTCGTCACTACACAGGGGTTTGCATCATTGGTATATATAAATATTCCTCCTACACCACTTCATGTTTTGGCCGGCGAAGCCTAACAACACTGCACATAAATCACTAGGTTCTCACAAGGTAATGTAGCCAAATTTGCCAGTGGAGATTAAGGTTATGGGTTTAGGGGACACAGTGTGCTCTACCTAGGGAGCTACAGATATCAGGGTAAAACTAAAGGACATTATGGCGTATTACACCACCTGGCTCTCACCATGTTCAGCAAAAATGCTTCAGGAGAGAATGCAGCCCTTCAAGATGCCCTTCAATAGTAAAGTTGTTTGTTTTACCCTTGGCCTGCTAGTCCATACTGGATTGTTTACTGATGATGGTGCTGCGTTTTAGTCCTTCACATTCACACTGGATTTCAATTGGAGGAAGTGATTTGTGTTCACAAGATTTATACAGTGAATAATTGCGTATGCAAACGTTTATTGATCCTGTTTCACTTGTCAGTGGATCTGTCCATGGTGCTGAAAGAATACTCAGTCACAGGGCCCTATTTTAACGGTCTGAAACGCAAGTGGGAAAGCGCAAAGTGCAAGTAGCTTTGTGGGCGGTTCTACGGCGCTATCGCTATTTTACAGGCGGATAAATGACACTTCCGCCGCGGCGCAAGTGTCAAAAGGGTTGGTCTGAAGCAGCCTAATTACCCATAGGTGTGGTTTGGGCGTAACTTGCAATGAACCAATCAGAGCATTTTCTCGCATCCCCTTTAAGAACGATCGGCGCATGTTCCATGGCGGATTGCTATTATGATGGCGGGTTTGCCAGGCGCACGCAATGAAAGGTTCACCACAGAAGATACCGATGTGCTTGTCAGAGCAGTCAAAGAACGCGACTTGGCTTTATATGGGGATGGGAGAAACCCACCCAAAATTGCTTCCCTGAAAGCGGCTTGGGAGGAAATCGCCGTAATTGTTTCAGATTTATGCCTATTTATTTTATCTTTATGGACACCACAATGATTTTCCTTGTGTGGTAATATTTTATTACCACACAAGCATACATGCGCATGCGCATACATACATGCGCATGCGCATGTATGCATGCGCCCTTAAAATAGCATCTGAACAACGCGCCACTGACTTTAGACCAGGTATTTCCTGGTCAATAGCGCAATGGTTTTCAGAAACGTCAAAATACCGTTTGCGCCAGAACACGCCTCCTCCTTCCGCCGAACCGCCCCTTGGGGCGCAAGATCATTTCCTAATTTACCGGCGAGTGGCGCTGGTGGCAAAAGAACGCTGTAAACTATGTAAACTAGCAACGACACATGCGCCAGTGACTAAGTCACTTGCGCCGGATGCAAGATAGGGCCCTATGTTTGCATCGGAAACGTCACAATGGAGGTGACGTTTCCTTGAAGGTTGAAGG
>OOFH01049981.1:0-13516 GCA_900323355.1 Merlangius merlangus | reverse complement strand
GTGTGTGTGTGTGTGTGTGTGTGTGTGTGTGTGTGTGTGTGTGTGTGTGTGTGTGTGTGGGTGTGTGTGAGTGTCTCTGTGTGTGTGTGTGTGTGTGTGTGTGTGTGTGTGTGTGTGTGTGTGTGTGTGTGTGTGTGTGTGTGTGTGTGTGTGTGTGTGTGTGTGTGTGTGTGTGTCCTCAGACAGAGGTCTTCAAGGGGACGTGTGTCAGCATTGGCATTACTTTCCGCCAGGTCCCTGCCAGCGAGGCCGACGCCGTGCACGTGAGCATCGAGACGGTGACGCCCAACTCCCCTGCCTCGCTCGCCGACCTGCAGCGGGGCGACCGGCTAATCGCCATCGGAGGTGAGGAATGGCTATTTTGTCCTTTTTATTTTGTTATATAATTGTGTGTCTGCCACATGTGAAGCGCTTTAAGGCCTTGAGAGAGGAGCTTTGATACATTAAAATGTATTAAGATGTATGAGGAGCGACTGGAAAGTGGGTAGAAATAGAGAGGGAATGAAATGTAGCCTAGGAGCACGGGTAAGAATGGAACTGTATGTATCACTACATAGTTTTGAGAAGACAAGCTAAGTACTACAGACAAACTGCAAAATATAAATTCATTCAATATTGTTATTTTGAGAATATATTTTTTATGGAAAAAAATATGAAAATATGACCTTTTTAGTAAAAGTTAGTTAACCCTTTAGCGATAAGCTTGACCTTATTTCATTGTATGGTTGTGTTGCTGGAAACTCATATCTCCTCTCTCTTCCTCCCCAGGTGTTAAAGTGACATCCTCTGTACAAGTGCCCAAACTGCTGAAACAAGCAGGAGAAAGGGTTGAGGTTCTCTATGAAAGACCAGTCCGCCATCAGAGCTACCCACTAGGTAATCTGGGGCCCCTGCATGAGGGCCTGAGCCATCTGGAGGACCCGGCCTTCATTGGTCCCCAGGGTCCATCAGGATACGAAGAAGATCCGGCCCCGATCAGCACTGTCCCAGACATACTGGACTGCAAGGAGATTGACTCTGAGTTTGAGGAGTTGATGGTGGACTCCAAGCCGAGCCCGACCAGCAGCCCTGGTGGCGCCAACCCCCCCGACGCCAGAGAGGACCTGCTCACAGTAAACCAAAGCCCCAAAAGGGCCGTGGCCAACCTAGCCTCAATCTCACCGATCCTCAACCGCAAGCTCCTGCTGGTGGGGCTCCAGTCTCCTCTGAAGCCACAGCCCAAAGAACCACCGAAGCCCTCGCTGCCCAAGAGCAGCGGGGACTCTTTGGATGCCGGTCCCCAGCGGCCCACCGCTCCTCCTCCGCCACCCCCCACTCGGCCTCCGGTGCCTCCTCGACCACAGATAAAGTTGACCACGGCCTCCTCTGAAACCAGCCTGTTGGAGGTTACTGATCTGACACCAGCTACCAGCTCTGCTTTAGCAACTGCAACCACCACCTTCTCTATTGCCAGCAACCCCTGCACCACCACGTCAGAGAAGTCCCCAGAGAAGAGTCCTGTCCACGTAGCCCCCGGTGAAAAGGCCTCTGCGGAGAAGAGCCAGGTCAAGGCAACAGAGCCGAAGCCAGCCATGAAGCAAGCAGAGTCCTGCGAGGAACTCTCTGCCCCTTCGGCTGCGCCCAGTGGCAGCAGGCCTGACTCAATGAAAGACAAACATTCAGAGAGCACCTGCAGCATACGAGACAGCCTGGAAGACAACACCTTTAGGGAATGCCCAGAGACCATGTTCCGCAACAAGTCAGGCCGCTGGAGCAACGCCTCGCATGTTTTGGAGGTGGAGAGGAACCATCGTTACCTTAACGTGGCACTGTGGTGCAAAGACCCTTTTAAGCTAGGCAGCCTCCTTTGCCTGGGCCACGTAAGCCTCCGACTGGAGAGCGTGGCCTTGGAATGTATGGCCACCGCATCGGCTGAGTACCAGAGCACATTCAGGCTAGTGGCGCCAGAGCCCAGGGCTAATGTTAGCCGCACAGCCCTACGCAACCTGAGCACCCACAAGGGCTTCAACGAGAAGCTTTGTTACGGAGACATCACGTTGAACTTCTGCTACCTGGCCGAAGGGGAGCCAGACTATTCAGCGAGGATGGTGGAACGGGAGCGAGAGGGAAGCCTTCAGGAGGAGGACCTTAAGGACAGGGAGAGGGAACACGTGCACGTGGCCCAGCGTGACGATATGGCATATGGCGCTCTGCAGATGGCCGAGGTTCGTCACAACTTCCAGGACACCCAGTTCCAGAACCCCACCTGGTGCGAGTACTGCAAGAAGAAGGTGTGGACCAAGGCGGCTTCACAGTGCATGATCTGTTCCTACGTATGCCACAAGAAATGCCAGGACAAGTGCCTCGCCGAGAATCCGTTTTGCGTGGCGGCAACAGACCGCCGCAGCGCAGACCCAGAGGCCAAATCCACCATTAACCGAGCAACCAGTGGCATCACGCGGCACATCATCAACACCAGCTCCCGCCTGCTCAACCTGCGGCAGGTTCCAAAGACGCGCTTGGTAGAGCAAGTGGTCGACATGGGGCCCGGCACGGTGGAGCCTTCCCCAAAACACACCCCCAACACCTCTGACAACGAGAGCAGTGACACTGAGACATACGCCAGCGGGGCAAGCCCTTCCAAGCACCCCTCCGGCGGCGCAGGCATCTGCAGCGGAAAGCTGGCACGCCGGGAGGGAGGCCTCGACGACAGCGTGTTCATCGCCGTGAAGGAGATTGGACGCGACCTCTACCGGGGACTCCCCACGGACGAACGGTCCCAGAAGCTAGAGCTGATGCTGGACAAGCTCCAGCAGGAGATCGACCAGGAGCTGGAGCGCAACAACACCCTGTTGTCGGAGGAGCGCGAGGCCACGGATGCCCGGCGAAAAGCAGCGCTGGCCAAGTCCGGGGAGCGGCTGCAGGCACTCACCCTGCTGATGATCCACTACCGGGCCGGCATCGAGGACCTGGAGTCTGTGGAGAGCACCTCGCCGTCGGAGCCGCACGGCTTCAAGGCTAAAGGCGAGGAGGATGAGTCTTTGACAGCGGCAGAGATTTATGACAGTGACATGTGCAGCCCAGTGGAAGTTCCGCCGCTGGACGACATCAGCGAGGAGCAGATCTGTGTGGAGGCCCTCCACTAAAGAAGAAAGAGAGGGAAGAGACAGTGGGCTGCAGTCCGGGCTCCTGGCCCCTAGACCCGGTTAAAGATTCAGTTTGGTCAAAGAACTGTCCCTGATGGAATCGCAGGTTATTACAATGACTGGTCATCATCACATTTTGTGAATCAGAAGCAGCAGTTGAAATGACCTGCTGTTTGTCTTGCACTGTCCCTGTTGGTTGGTTACTCTTTACTTTTGAGGGGAGTTTCAGTGATACTCTAGGGGTATTTCAGCTATACTTGATTATGATAAGAAGGGTTCAACATTTGATTCATGCTTCTTCTCACTTGAGCTCTGTGGGCAGCCTGCTGCAATTTCACAAACTACGGAATCCCTGAAGAATTGGTGTTTATGTGTTTCTAATGATAATTGTTTCATTCCTTTTGTTTTTGTGGGCTTAATGGTGGATCAAGTTCCTTCAGAACTCATCGCTGTGTGACACCAGAACACTAGGAGTCTTCTAATCACTAATAACTTCTCTCTTCATTAACCGCTAAATTAGCTTTATATCAAAATGTGGTTGATTATTATGCTGAACCTGATTAAGGACACGTCATCTGTAGTCATTTTATATTTATACTTTATACATATATAAATAATTGAACAAACAAGAAGGAATTATTAATTGATCAATAAAGGTTTGTATTTTATTAAAAGGTGCAATAGGTTATAAACCACGTCAGTAAAGGGAAAATGAATGTCCCAAATATTTGATCATATCGTTTGGTTATCTGAGATAGTGATGAGGAATTGGCTATAGGCCTACTAGTTGAGAGTAGCCTTACTACCTTCCATCACAATGGTGTGGAAGTAGGCAAGTAAATGATTAGCCCAGCCTCTCAGGCCCATCAGCATCATCATAATGGATGTTTATTAAGAGAGAAGCGACTCTGATCAGGATACTGTTGGTCTTTTGACTTGGATCTAAAGTCAGACCGTACCGTTCTTGACTGGAAGAGTCCCTGGTTCTTTACGAGCCTCCATAGTCTAATATCTAAGTATTATATCTAAGTACACGTACACTGAATTGTAATGTCTTAATTCTGGACAATCAAATTAGGTCGTTTTCTTCAACTGAATTCGTTTTTTAAAGGAACGTTTTAAACTGACTAATTGTATCACCCCTCTTCATACCGTCATATGGAAAATGGCACATTTACATGCGGTTCAACATTATTCGCTATTGCTAACAAATGTTTGTTAAAAACAGAATATAGCAAAAAAGAAAGTGTCGATGTGATTATGAAATAGCAGCGGCTTGGGTGTTTTAAGCTAGCTCCTTAGAGACCATTAGAGCATGGCCCTGCCACCTGGTAGGCTAATTGGCAAAATCATACGTGCAGATGCATTTAGTCAAACCTCCAAACCCTGGAAACACCCGGCTCATCGCAAAACTGGATTCTGGAATAACCATGTAGAAAACGTAAAAACACAAGAGGAAAACAGTGGACGAGGAAATCCGCCTCGACCACATTGTGTGTCAGGGAGTCTGTCCAAAAGGTCCTAAATATCCGGAGCACTTTCTTGACGACACCTTAAAATGCTTGTTGGCTTTACAGCAATGTGTGGAACAGGCGTAAGATTAGATTTTTTAAGGAAGTAGATAAGTTTGTTAAGTGAGGACCGAGGAGCACTGCTAGTCCGCATCGGCCAGGTCCGTTGCCACCCCGTTGTAGGCCGGGTCGTGTAGCACATGTGTGCGCCGAGCTCCTTGGTTCCTTAAGGAACACCTGCCACGCCTCGTTTATTAGTTAGTCCTTTATTATCGTTAACAATCTGATAATTTAGTTGTTGGTGTGTGCGTCTGAAACCCAGCCTGCTTTCTGCGGCACAGATATCACTGACAACTTAGTTTGTAATAATTACTTCTGAACAAATGGACTAACGTAACATCTCCCGCCGTTTGCGGAGTTATAGTGTGTGTGCGTGTGATGGATTATTGGACGGATGGATGGATTTATTGTAACCGGTTATGAAACGCTTCAAGTTGTTTTGGATTTAATTGTGGGACCTCCAGCAACCTTAATGAGTTGTTGTCATATCAGGACGAATGTATCCCCTGCTCCTTTGTCTTCGTCTTCTTCCTCTGCTAATGCTGCTTGGCACCTTCCCCCCATCCACTCTGTAGAAATGACGTCCGTTCATGTCTGCTGTTTCAGTGAAGCTTTCATAACCAAATATCACCTTTCCCCTAAACATGTTCCACGCAACAGTCTTGCTACCAAATCGTGACTACCTTCGTCGTTTCCTTTTTAAGACCGTCCACTTCGTCGCTACGGCAACGTACGCAATACTGACGATGCCGAGGGGCTTGGGGAAGCGTGGGGGCGGGTTGTTCGACTTCCTGTTCCTCCTCCCTGTTCCTCCTCCCCCCAAACCCCTCGTGTGAACGTCATGGTGCTTCTCTCAATAGTTCCTGGCTGCGCTGTTTGTCGATGTATCTCAAATTAACCCTGGTTTCGCTATTGTCATTTGAACAACTCCACCCTTGTAGTACCCCGTCTTTTTGTGCGTGGTGTTGTGGATGAGCGCTGCTTTTGACGCTGCTTTTGAAGCGAAATGTGCTCTTATTTTGAAAATAATGAAACCACATCGCTATTGCCCCCCCCACCACCCTATTTTTCACTGACTAGAGTGACTTCTCACGCCATTGCTTCCAGCGAGTTATGGTGGCTTTTTTTTTCTTTATATTTGTGTGTTTGTCCATTTGAGTGATGTCTTGCATCATTGTGGACATTGCCCATGTGATGAAGCTGTATTGTACATAGCCTAAATAAATATGCTCACCCTCTGATCCACTGGGTTGGTTTTGTTTAGTATAGTTTTTAGGCCTCGGTAGAGGAGATACAATGGCTTTAAAACTAACGCTGTCACCTCCACCACCACAACACACATGCAAAACAGATGCATAATCTTTAGGAAGGAAAATATTGTCGATCATGTCCGATTCCCTGCAGGAAGCATGGTTGGACAGATCCTTGACGGAGAGATGGGGGAGAGAGAGATGGAGAGGGGGGCAGCATTGTTCAAGCATCTGCAAGGTAATTGGGGCCCGACGGCGAAGATGGACATGCTGATTATAGCGTGGCTGCTCCTACACGGGTGGATTTATAGTGGAACATTTCTCCACCGCCATCTCCCTCTCATTCTCCCTTTCTCTCTCCTGTCCCCCTCCGCAAATCACGAGGCACCACGTACCAATGTCAAAGGGAAGGGTCGGATTTGTTGATATGTGAATATTCACGTAGGCCTAGCAGTTGAGTCTTGAACGATTTAACTGATCCAGACGAATCAAAGATGTCTAGGTTTGAAAACCACAAACAACAAGATATATACAGACAAAGAATAGAATACCAAATCCTAAAGCGATTGATATTCAGGTAGGCCTATGTCGTGCCTGTACAGCGTCGTAAACAACAAATCCAAATCACTTTTTCCATATCCATGGGCTGGGTTTTTTTAAGCATACAACATTTAATTGAGGATACAACGTCCCCTTTAGTATCAACATATATTACACAATCGGCACACCTCACGAAGCCAACAGGTCATCAAAAATCATAAAATATGATATAAAATATAGGATTGTTGTACTGTTTTGGTTCCTAAAAGTATCTCTTTGAATAAGGTAAACACAGATCAGAGAAGGCAAGTCAGAGAGCTTTGGGTTTCAAAGGCAAAATAATTCTTTTTTTTTTTTTTTTTTAATAAACATCTTCTAAAACTGTGGAAAAAATGGCAATAGAAACTGCCAATCTTACAGGGGAAATTTTAAACCGGATTATCTCCTATGTTTTCTTTTATATTGTATATATTAACTTACAATACTGGCCAGAAAATGAAGGCTTTTCAAGTGAGAAATTATAATTTTTGCTTCATAATACTACTTACTTTACCAATAATTGTAAGCAGTCATCCTTGAGACTGAAATATATAACGATGAATGTATAATCTACGATTCTATTCTGACAAATAATAAAAAAAATACTTCAATAATTAAAGAATATAGTCCTTGCCAATTTACTAATTTAACAGAAAATCTATATCAATTTGACTTATGCTTAGTTTCAATGTATGTCACATTATTGTGATCTTGAGACAAAGAAGATGAAAAATTTGCCTTTTTTCAATTTCCTTTCCTTCCATCAACATTTGAAAACTGCAGCCATGACATAATTTATCCATAGATAAAATCACATTAGCTGCTTCATGATGTTTGGCTCAATGTACTGCATGCGACAGCTGGCCAGCTTACGTCTATTCACTGCAACAACCTATGTACATGGTACTTTTTATGTATGATATATTTGTACATATACCTGAAATATCACAGATATAAAGAAATAGCAGAGCGCATCTTTAAAATGTGTAAAGGGCTCGATTGCACTGAACTTAACTATTTGGTTATGCGTTTAGGCCTACTGTCAACTACGTTGTCATTCCTTTTGAGGAAATAAAAATACTCTGCACACTACGTTTTTTCTATAAATAAATTAATAGCAAGGTGATTAGCTCAGTAAAATCGTCTACTTGCCAGAATTTATACCGTCGCTGAAATGAGCTGATATAATGAACAACCTTTGTTTCTGGAACAGATTCGTTATCTTTTTTTTTCAAAGCCAAACTACACTCAACCATTGATTCAAAATAAATGTTTATAAAAACAAATGATCAAATTTGCTACCTGATTCACAATTGTTTTGACATTTGACATTGGTTTATAATTTGTAAACATTGCTAAAGTTAAAACTGATAACGATGACCCAGAGGTGAAGTAAGACAAGTTTGTGTTTCAAAGATTATTGAAGGAGCCAACTCCTCCTTCATGAGTGACATCACACCACTTAGAAACCCCCTTAGAAACCTTAAGACAGTTCTAGAAAGCTCCTTAGGAACTTCCTTAGAAAGCGCCATAGTCGGCTCCTTTGGAAGCTCCTTAGGAAGCTCCTGAGGAAGCTCCTCCGGAACCTTCTTATAAAGCGCCTTAGAAAGCTCCCCAGGAAGCTCCACTTCTAACCTGCTCCTCCTTGCTGTAAGGCTATTGGCTGGACACTAACACACTGCGGGCCGCCGGCCAGCACCCATGGGCTTTTACACTGAAGAACAACTTTGGTTTGGTCCGGTACAGGCGCCTAAACAGGACACATAACAGCAACGACGGACACGCAGACATTCACATAGAAACGGCTTTGCAGAGTAGGGTGAATCGTGATTCATATCGCTTATCGATCGTTTCCCCACTTCGTGTTCTTCTTCTGCCTTCTGAGATTTTTGTACAACAAAATATAGATCCTCTCTGGAGCGACCTGGGACCTGGGACGTGCGACCTGCTTTTAGTCGTAGTCGTCGCACTCCAGCTCCATATCATCCCCCTGGTTGTGGCACTCCTGTGTTGAGTATGACCGTGTCTTCATTGAGCAGTTACTGTCCATCAGGATGGCCTGCGGAGAGAAGCGCAAGGGTTTTAGAGGTCAGAAGGTCATCGGGAGGTTGAACCTGAGGACGTTGAAGACCCTTTACTCCTGTGACACCCAGAGCCTAGTGACTGGCAAGGATAAGACACCCCTATAGAACCACCACAAGGTATAGAGGAATTATTGTGTACTTTAAATAAATTATTTTAAAGGTTTAATGAACAGACATCTGGTGTCTAGCCACTAGCAAACCAGGACATTGATATAACAGGCCACTTGAACTTGAACTTGAACTTGAAGTAAATTTACTTCTACATTAACATAAATACATTTCATATATTTGACTGGAATTTATTTTTATCTATAGTTTATTCCGCGTCTGTTTAAGGACTGTAATTCTCTTATTCTTCCTTAAATTCATCTTTACGTCCGAGATCAATTAATACACTCACTCACACAAAGATTTTGGCTTTGGTGCTTGGTGCGTGTGCATTTGCGTGTGCGTGTGTGTGTGGTTACTGGTTAACGTCCAAGGCAAGCATTTCATGCTTTCCTACATTGCTGCCCTGTTCTCAGGATCCGTTATGCAGTTTCTCCTAATCATTGTTTACAGAATTTTCCCTCTGTAGAATATTTGTTTTAGACAAAATTGAGTTCAAGAAAACAAACCTTGACCAATATGACTTGCAACTTGATGCAAAACTTTTTTAGATGTATGGGTTTGCCTGGACACATTTTTAAGTTGTGCGTGACTATGTCCTTTCAAAAGTAATCAGTTGTTTGTGTCTGGGGGTGAACTGCTAAGTGAGGTGTTTTGTGTCTGGGAGTGAACGTTTGAATTCTCACTATTTTCTCCTCCTGTCCTGGGGGATTCCTGAGGAAGATGCAGAGAGGTGCGAAGAGGATGTCGATTATTCCGATAATGGTCATCAGCCAGGGGAAGCCGATGTTCTCTGCGATGGAGCCACCGATGGAAGGACCTGGAAACACAAGTTGCAGAGAGGTGGGTCAGAGCAACGTGCAGGCTTACACATTAAATTAAAGGAGACATATTATTGTGTTTTCCCAACAACTAAACATAGTATTTGAGTTCCAGAAAACATGTTTTTGAAGCTGTTTGCGGGAAATAGCCTTTACGAAAAAAAATCGTGCCTACCGCTATTCCCCTCTGTTTCAGTACCTTCAGAATGCGCAGTTTCTGTTGTCTGTGGCTTTAATGCAAATTAGCTGCTGCCCATGGACCAATGAGCTGTCAGACTGAACCACAGCATGGAGAAGGGATTGTTGTCATTTGCGGACTCCTGGAGCTCTATATCTATATAATAATATTATATGGATATTTCTATAATATTATATCTAATAGCACGGCCAAAAGCTATGTGTGCCTCGGATGATGCAATGTATCATAAAGACTGCGTCTGACGTCCCTGGCACTTCCACAACAAGTCAAGACTCGTAGTGGGGGATATATATCGGCCATGGTTGAGAAGAATTGGGGGAAAGGAACTTTGGCCTTGACTCTCTGAAGTCCATGAACCGCGACATGGAGGACCGCCGAGCTCCCCGATCTGGAGCTGCCGGACTGGCAGCTCCAGACCGGGGAGCTCGGCGGCAGTCCGACAGCTCAGCTTCCGGAGTACAATCCCTTTCTCCTATAGATCTCCTCCTCCGGACTGCCGCCAAAGCTTCGGCCGCAGTCCTGCAGCTCCGGCGGGGGGGAGCCCGGCCGCAGTCCGGCAGAGAAAGGGATTGTACTCCCGGAGCTGAGCTGCCGCCGAGTTCCCCCTGCCGGAGCTGCTCGTCGGCTGGTCCACAAAATCGTAGCTATGCTCTGATTGGAGGGAAGTGGGGAAGTGAGAGGTAATATTCAAATATGCCCCCCTTCCTACTTAGGATGGGGCGCCGAAACTGACTCGCTCGTTTTGTAACTGTAGGCGGGGTACTTTCAGAAATGCATATCTCACTCAAAAATCATGTACAGACCTTTTTCAAAATTTTTATGCATGTGGGAGCACCAGAGACCCAAAACAACACCCTAAATCCCAGGAAAAGTATTCTTTTCATAATATGTCCCCTTCAAAGGATGTAGCAAATCACTTAATTATATTAACTGAAAGTTAGAGTGGACTTGTTTTTGTAATGCAACGTGAACGCACAGACCAAAAGACAATCCTTAACATGAAATAACTTGTGGGAAGAACTTTTGTTAGATAACAGGGTTAGGGCAAGAGTAAGCCTTAGAGCTAGGGTTAGATAATAGGGTTAGGGCAAGGGTCAGGCCTCAGAGCTAGGATTAGATAACAGCGTTAGTGTAAGTGCTATGGTGAGATGATTGTGTTAGGTGTTAGGGCTTTGGTTTCCTAATAGGGTTAGTGTAAGCGCTATGGTTAGATAATGGGGTTAGGGTTCGTTCCTGCTCACCCAAAGCGAAGCCCATGCAGAAGGCCACGTCAGCTATGGCGTACACACTCCCGTACACCGACACGTGGCGCAGGTCTACCAGGTATCCCATAATAGGCATCATGGAGGAGTCCACCATTCCTGTTGTCCAGACATCATAATCATCATCATCCTCATCCCTAGCCTAACCCATTGATGATCAAAATATTTATATTTGCATTGTAATTTTTGTTTTGTAGGTGTCACAAAGCAAAATTCCTATCTTTACAAGACCCCCCTGGAAAATGTTTACATACCCGTAGTAGGAGATTACTGATGTACTGTATACCTCTGTACCATCTAGCTCGTATGGTATAGTATACCATCCAGTTTACTATAGTATACCAGCTTTTTGGATACAACCGCACCATTTAGCCCACAATAGTGTACCACCGTACAAAAAAAAAAAAAAAAAAAATTCAAGCTCAATTTAGTAGACCACTGTAGCATCTAGCTCACTATAATATACCTGTGTGCCATCTAGCTCACTAGTACATCCATGTACCATCTAGCTCTTAGTACACTACTCTTCTGGACGACCATGGTATACCAGTGTACCATCTAGATCAATATTAATATAAGTTTACCATCTATCTCGCTATCCACTGTAGCATCTAGCTTACTATCGAATACCATTGTACCATATAGCTCACCATCTAATACGAGGGTACTCACCGATGGCAAAGCCCACCCCAAAGTTTGGAATGATCAGCCCATAGATGTTAGTTGCAAATGGTACCTAGTGACAGAATCAGGATGTTGGGTATTTGTTATGAACATGCATCTCTAGATTTACCTGAAATGCAGATCCAGACCCTATATAAGCATTAAACTTATCACAGATAAGTTCTCATGTTGCATCCTATCCAAAGCCCTTTGTATTTCTCATTAGTGTATATCACATGATGCCGCATAATATCACGATATTTGATATAATAATATTTAAAATAGTCATATATTATTATTCATGACTCATATTACATATAATGAGTCATTATTAAATCTATTATAAATTATGCTGTGTGTCCAGAATATGATGAATTTAGACAGTGGAGTAATTATTACCTTTTTAGAAATAATCGGCTGGATTTTTTTTGTACGATGTGTGTAGGACATCATCCATCACTTGGTGATAATCAAGTTTTGTACTTACGCAGATTACACTCAGCCCCACCACAAACATCCCGATCATAGCGCACAGCCATCTGGGCGAGAACAAAGGGTCATCCTGATTTGCATATCTCCAATTCATTACTTAATTCATTCTACATTCTAATGCTTAACTTAATATAACTAATCCATAACTCATTATCTCTAATCCATAACTTAATATAATGAATACATCACTTAATATCTCTAATTCATGACTAAATATTACTTCATATCTTAAATCCATAAATTCACATCTTTAAAAATAACTCCATACCTCTTATACAAAACGTTATATCTCTAATCCATCATTAAAAATATTTAATAAATATCTCGATTCCTCTAATCCATAACTCCATATCTATTCCTTCACTCCATATCTCTCATCCATCATTTAACAAAACAATTTTATAAATTCATATCTCAATTCTATAGCTCCATATCTCTAATCCATTATTGCTAATCTTTAATATATAACCAATATATAACCCATATCGCTAATCCATAATTTAACACCTTTCATACATAACGCTATATCTCTAATTCATAATTTTACATGTCTAATTCTAACTTTATTTTGGGTGACAGTGGCCAAGGAGGTAGAGCGAGTTGTCGGTTGCTTGTTGAATCCCCATGTTTAATCCCCTAGTGTCTCTGCGCAAGACACCTACCCTAAGTGCTCTCGATAAATGGCTCTTGCCTTGCATGGTTGACGCCGCTTTCGGTGTTTATATGGTTGAATGTGAAGCAATATTGTTGTGGCGCTTTCAGGTGCCACAGGTTTGAAAAGCGCTCTATGAATGCATTCCGTTTACCATTTACCATTCATCTATCACCATCAATCATCTTCCATCTAGGTAATAATTAAATGTCTCTAATCCATAACCTCATATCTATAGTCCATAACTCTATAGATTGAGATTAAGCCATCTTTAATCAATAATAGTTATAGTAGTTTAGAGAGTTTGTTGAACAGATACATTTCCAAATTTGTAGGAGTGAATTAGCGCTAGCTGAGAGAGCAAAACAACGTGTTTTCACTCTTTAAGAGGAACTAAAAGCAGAGAGGCCCGCAAGCTGAGCCACACAAGATAAATAAGACTAGTTGGAAGAAGGGATAAAAAACACAATAACAGCATCTCAGAGTTAATTTCCCTTCTCACCTCCCAATCTTGTTAGCCAACGTCCCGAAAATGTTGGTTCCAATAAGGTAGGAGATGGACGCAGGCAAGAAGGCAACACCTGGACACAGGACAGATACGCAGATAGATCAGGTTATTGGATCCTGTGTGTGTGTGTGTGTGTGTGTGTGTGTGTGTGTGTGTGTGTGTGGTTGTTGTTGTGTGTGTGTGTGTGCTTGTGCGTGCGCAC
>OOFH01049980.1:0-11574 GCA_900323355.1 Merlangius merlangus | reverse complement strand
GGGGGGGGGGGGGGGGGGGGGGGGGGGGGGGGGGGGGGGGGGGGGGGGGGGGGGGGGGGGGGGGGGGGGGGGGGGGGGGGGGGGGGGGGGGGGGGGGGGGGGGGGGGGGGGGGGGGGGGGGGGGGGGGGGGGGGGGGGGGGGGGGGAGACACACAGAGATAGAGGGACTGAGAGACACAGATGGATGGATGGACTGAGTGAACACACAGATAGATGACTGGGACCAAGAGAGCAAAAGAGAATGAAGATTTGATAGATCGTTGATAGCTGCCTAACATTGGAATGCCGTTTCACATAAAAATGTCTACTAAAACGTTCATTGAGTAATTGTACTTTTGGCACTTTTGGTACATTTTATATGAAATAAATTGGGTACAATGTAATTGAAGATTAGGTATATTCGTACATCAAAGCACGAGGGAAGACACAAGCTCTCACACATCTGAATGTGAAATAAACATATTTTTTAAAAAGGATAACATACGGGCTTCCAGACTGACAGCTGTAGCCCCCAGATGATGTGCCGTCTGACACAGAGTGTGGCCAGTGAGATAAATTCACTGGCCAATGACAGGCGGCAGTGATGGATAGGCAAAAGCAATCCAACCGAGCAGTTTGGCTGACAGATTTCTGGACTCCAAACTCAGTGTCAGAGATTGAACTTGCCAAGACTGTTTTATTACCACTTTAGCCTTTACTCCTTAAATTGTATTCTATGTGCGAGGCGATTCACTAACTGGCCAGACATTTAAAAGAGCTCACATTTGTTTCACCACTTCTGCATCCATTGATTATTCTGAATAGTGTGCATGTGATTATTTCAATATTCAGTCAGCAGAAACTATTGGAAAATGTTTTTGTTTTCACTAATACATTAAGTATTATTTTTCACTATTAAAAAAAAACCATCACATTTCATTTGATGTTTACGTATGTGTCCTCTTTGTTGTATCTTGAGATGCTCATCTTGGCCAGGTCTTTCGTGGAAAATCGTTTTTAATCTCAAGGGCTACCCTAGAAAATACTAATAAATATTTGATGACCATATTTTATAATTTCTTCCTTTTTCTCTCAATTGTGTTTTGATGTTCTTTGTATGTTGTGTATGAGAAGTTGTGGTTCACTTATTATCCTTTTATTGCTGGATTTTTGCAGCTCACTTAATCACAACTTTATCTTATACTAGTCAAGTCAAGTCCTTTATTTGTCTCCCTTGGGAGAGATTTGGTTTAGAGACAAACTTGGAACATACAGAGACAACAATGCATAAAGACAGTAAAACACCCAACATAGAAGCAAAAAAATCCAACATAGAATACTAATGGTAAGAGCGTTGTTACCGGCTGCTGCTTATTGGGGAAAAATATATTTTATTTTATCAGAGCTTCCAGCGTCTTGTTCCTCCTCAAATCATTTCCACAGCCCTCAGGTAGGCTGTGGGCCTGCCTGGCCTCCATGCAGCAGGAGCAGTGACTCCCATCGGATCAGAGGTGTTGCTGGATTAATCAGCCAGTCAGCCTGCTCAGCCTTACACCTTTGCAACCTGATACATGCCACCCACCAATCCTCGACTGACCCCCACCCGGCTCTTGTCACACCTCCTCATGCACAGGAAGAACATGGTGGACTGGTCAGTGATGTCACTTGGCACCAGGGGATTGGACGACGAAACTGGGACGAGTGACCGCTCACCAAAACAAACCATAATTCATAGTAATGAGGATAATAATGGTGGGCAATTGGGCATACATAGATAGATGAAAGATGGAAAAAAAATAGATTCATAAATACATTGAGATCTAGATAAATCCAAATTGATATATCACTAGAAAGATGGAGAGATAGTTAAATACATAGATAGCAAAAAAGATAGATAGATAGATAGATAGATAGATAGATAGATAGATAGATAGATAGATAGATAGATAGATAGATAGATAGATAGATAGATAGATAGATAGAAATAGGTAAATAGAAATAGGTAGATAGAAATAGGTAGATAGATAGACAGCTAGTCTGACAGATTGGTTTGAACAGTAACATGACACCAATACTGTACAGAAAATTCTCTACTGCTGATGTACCAGCTGAACTACAGCCCAGTCAACGAGATCTAGAGATACAGATCTAGATTTCCCGCTGTATTTTATTTATCTATTTTAAGAAGGCTCTCTCGTGCTCTCTTGAGTGTACAGTGGATAGAGGAGTGCTGATCCCTCCCAGGGCTGGAAATAAGCCCTGATGGAAGAGACAGCTGAGATGAGCGGTGGTGAGATATTGAGGGAGTCAGACGTTTGGCAGAAACTCAATAGGGCTTTAATGACCGGCAGTCAGGGCCAACGTCTGTCTCACCAAAGAGCCAGGGTTTATATTCGGTTGACCTTCAGCGAAATGAAGGACGCCGAGGTTGGACACACCTTGCCCAGTGCTGGCTCCATCATATCACATTAGTGACTCTGAGCATTCTGGGAGTAAGCGACAGTGCACGGCAGCAAACTGGCAGCCCCTCGGACACGAATGCTGCAGGGCTGCAGTCGGCACGTCGGCCGTTTTGAGGAAAAACAAATAGGAACATAAGAAGAACATTGATTTTCGTATATGCACTATATCGGTCGGGTTGTCAGAAACCATCATTGCGACACGTTTAGATAGAAATCAAAACAGAAGCCGGGATGAAAGCAAGGAGAACATTTGTGGGCGCCACTGTGCTGTGTAATTTGTCATTTAGAAGAGTAATTTTAGGTGGCTTAAACAAAACATGGCCTGGCATTCACACCACCCCTCCCCTCCTCCCACACGCCCCCCTTTCAGCCAACACACACCGCCCAGCCCCGCCCTACAGAACAAAGCCCTCGCGAAGCAAGTCCCTTTGAGTTTCCACGGTGCTGCGTATCTGGCCCTTTTGAAGTGGCGTCCCGTCGGGTTTGCAAATCAACAGCGCACGTGTCTACCGCTCGCAGTCTCCATTTGGATTCACGGGACTTTGGCAGATGAGCTAGAGTGCACGGCACATTAATTAACACCTGGCCACATTATCTGTCCCATGCGGCGCAGTCCCGCGGGGCCTAAAATTTAACACAGTACCCCTGCTCATGAGCAGTCCTCCACAGATAGTGCTGCATGTGCGTATTTGCATGCGCCCACGTGCATGTGTGTGTGTTGAAGGGTTGATGGATGGGAAGCTTTTTGCTGTGAAGCCTCAAGTGACAGCTTTACATGGCGCCATAATGAGTGGGTGTTTCATGAGTGTCTTTATTGGTAGTCCCACATTTTGGTATGCTTGGTATTTCCACGCGTCCCTTGGGTGAAGGGGGGTCTGCACCTGAGATTGAAATTGAGAAGTCTTCTGGCGGAGCACTTCCTTCATATAAAATGAAGTCGGGGACATGTTTAAGCAACACAAACCCAAGGCAGCAAATGAATTGGAAAAGGCATCTCTCGCGATCCTGTATAAACAGAACAAGTGGTTCGTTTTGTTGCATGCAGAACTATAACCGTGCCCCCAAGAGCACAGAGCACAACTCTATCAGAGCAGCAGAGATGTTTTCGTTAAGGTTGTGAATCAGTGTGTGAGTGTGAATGAATGTGAATGGATGTTGCTATTAACACTCAATTTGGCTTGTGATAAATCTTGAGCCGAATCTGGCATTGTTAAATCACAAAAAAGAGTGGGCTTCTATTTGGAAACAAAATCATCAAGTTGAACAAAGAAAATACTGTGGCAACATTTTGAATTTGTGTATAGTCACTCTGAAAATGGCCAAGTGAGGTGACACAAAATGTGGTGATACGCAAGTGAAGCTGAAGCCGAACACCTCTTCGGTGTAGATATTCATAATTGGTGCTCTGCAACCTGGGCAGCTTCAGGTAGTGAACCTTTTCAGAGCAGCGAACAAGCGTTGATTAATAACATATTGCAAATGCAAACTAACAGTAGGCTACTAGGTCACGACTCTCCTTAGTGGTTTCAATGTATGGACATGTTGTGTCATTCGAATATCAATGTGATGTGGGGGAAAAAAGCTGAATCAATGTTGACTGGACAACTGCTGCTTATAAGCCACTTTAACACAAGGTAAGGCCTGTCAATGAGGTGGGGGTGTGAGTGCATTCTATACCACAAGACATTGGAAGACAGAAATTCAGCGTTCAGCCATTCCCAATCAAATTCAGGGGGGGGGGTTCACAGCTCAGAATTTGATAGAAAATAGGACACAAAGAATGGGTGGGGGGTTGGATGGGGTTATAGAGCAAAAATAAGGAGAGAATTTAAAAGATGAGCTCAGTCTGGTGGCGGCTCACAGTGCTTCAGCTCATCCTTTACATGTCCTGAATCTGCCTCGTTATTAGAGGCTTTTTATTAATTTGAAATGCCAAAGTCTGGGATGAAGCATTGCTGAAATGTCACCCTTTCACCGGGTATGATAAAAATCACTCCCGGAGCATTTGAAAGGCAACATTCTTCTCTCTCCGTCCACCCACACTTCTCCTTCGTTCTCTCTCCTACTCTTTAACGGCATGTCTTTATCTCCTCCCTTTCACTGTGTCACTTGGCGTCCCTCTCTCTTTCGTGTGCTGTGCCCTTCTTTACCGCTATTCCAGTTTCTCTTTTTACTTTCTTAATCTTACTGCCCTTTCGAGACGATCTGGCGAGGAGTTGACTCGGGTGTTTTAAAGGGTTGCAACAGCTTTTGTTTTGTTTTACCTGAGTGCAATGACCCCAAACATTCAGCGATCTAGCTGAGAAACAGACCCCCAATAATAACCATTATTGGGGTAGAAATGAAGTAGTATATATTTGTATGTTACACAGGTTAAATTAACTTTTTGTGTTCAATGCTTTTATACCACATTGGTAAAAAACACCTTAACCTTGAACCAGCAAGAAAATGCATGTGTTGTTGCATCTGTTTTAATTAATTTGTTTTCTGTGATACACAACTAAACATCATTATGGACAATTTGACATGATGATACATGAAAAGACTCTCTGGTGTTTAATAATAAATAATGGAAACACAAGTTGCATTTCCACTGTTGGCAGTTTTGGTAGCCAAGTCGAGATGTTGGCTGTAGCACTGAGTAAGCAAGCCAAAACAGTTGAGAAATTCAAATAATATTTATTTTATGAATAATCCTTTCTAGTTTCTGAAATATGAATGATGCAGCCCCTATATTTCTGAGTATTGCATATTTGAAACTCACAAAGATGAAATAAATCACTATATATTTTTTTTTATTTATTACAGAGCAATCTACTACTTCCATTTCGTATCATTCGAGGGGAGGCACCACATCGATTCAAGACAGAAGGGCACAGGTCGCAAATACATAGGCGAAAGCCTCTGCCCGAGTCAAAAAAGCAAAAAGCCCTGCACAGACGTTTTGGTAAATGGAATCATTAGACTATCGCTGAAGTGCCGTGTCATCTCTGTCAGCTTCAACGAAGCTCTGAATTACCGCAGCTCTCTGAGCGCAGTCATCTCATTGGGGCCTGAAAGCCACACAGGCCGGTGTGACATAACAAATTGTTCCGGATGTGCTGGAGGTGCGAAACAAACCAGTGAGAGTGGCCCATAAAAGATTCATGCATTTTATTGGGCCCTTGAAGACAAAGAAGCTACGTCTCAGCGTTGCACGGCTTCACCAAAGACCGGCGTGACGTGGCTGCATTATACAATTAATAGGGTTCAATCTGCCTCAGTCTGGGTTGGGCCGTTGCAGAATGTCTTTGTCACTTGTCACGGTGAATACCATTGAAATGCAACATTATCACTTTTGATTTACAGAGTTTAAGGCTTGACACCTCCCCTCGGAAGCTAGTTAACAATAACATTCACTTTTAATGTAGTTTGGGCAATTAACACTCGCAATTAAATAACCCTTGCATTTAACACCACCAGGATCAAGCAAAGAAGGCATTTCTAAAGAGATGCTTAAAAACAATATGAATGAGAATACTCTTTCCTCAGAGATAATGGATATTGTAGTTGCTCAATAGTTTTTAATTCCCAGCAGTATATACTTTGTTCGAGCGACATTGTCTAATTCATTGTTCAACAAAAAAGTGAATTGGTTTAAGACTTAGTTTAGTAACAGCTTCATGTGATGTGAAAAATGTGAAAATAAATTGCTTTTAGAGTATCATGCTTTGATATCAAAATGGATAAAGTTTTGACAGCCTTTAATTAAAAAATCGTATTTCTTTCTTGTATGTGTAACTGGCCTAGCTACACTGTGACTTATAAAATATAAAATTGTTATTCATAGTGTCCTCAACTATTTGTTCTGACCATATGGGTTAAAATGTCAGCACTTTACAAAAATGTATGTTGAGTTCAAACAAATTTGCTCTACTATTTTCAGTGCAATAAGATATGCAATAGACAAATTGGGAAATTACACCGAATCGACTTTTCAAGCATTGTGCGCACTCTGAAAAAGAAATCCCCAGCACGACACACTCATGCGTTTGACAGAATGGAAATGTTATGGACCACAAACCTGCACTCAACCACAGAGCTGCTGTGCGAGCAAACACTGGTCTAGTGTGACCACGAAACACATTGCTCGTTCTTTTATGTCCCCACATGCATAATTCATCCGTCTCTGTATTTACAACACTCGAAGAATTAACCTGTCACAGATGTCGAGGAGGGGAGTGGTGAGGAGTTGAAGTTAATGCCAGCATATCTTCATCTGTCAGGGGCGTAGGCCTCTCACAGGGTACCAAACCCTGTTCTAAACGAAGCCCTGGTATTATGCATCATCGGCTGACAGGAAACAAGGTGCAGGGAAATTAAAAAGGAGCCCAGACAAAAAAAAGGGGGCGGTGCACCTTCCTAGAGGATAAATGACGAGCCGACCGCCAATCTTCCCCGCGCCGCCGCCCCTCTAACCACCCACCCTTCATCTCAGGGAGTGTGGGGACGTGTCGCGTGTCATCCCGCCATGTCGCTGTGCAGCAGTGCGGGGATGATGTGGCGGGCAGGGCAGGTTCACCGCGAGGAGTCAAGGGCAGAGGGGGGACAATGGCCCGGGCTAAACGCTCCAACTGTTCCCTGTCTTCAAACAAACGTACGGGTGACTGGAGCTCACCCAAGGATAAACGGGCCGGACGGTGGTGGGCGATGACTCAGAAAGGTGTCAATGGAGTTGGGATTTTTGGGGCCCGCCTGGCAGTGAGACGGTTTCAACCGCACAGATTTTTCCCTGGTTGACATTTTTTTGTTATGTTATTTACGTTTATCACCCTTCCTCCTCAATATAATGCAGTACGCTGATTATAAATATCTCCCTCTTAGTGTAAGTCACAAGCAAGTGCCACCACAACCAGGGTAACTATAAATATGGCATAATGCCCACTTCACAACTTCCCTCCAAAATGACCTCATATCACATGAACAGCGGTCAAGGTTAGTAGCGTTGGGCTGCATACAAAACAATGTGTATAACGACTTTATAAAGAAGGATTTGAACATTAATATACGACAACAGCTTTTGTGGACTCTGGCAACACTGATTTTACGTACACAATGGCTGCCACCATTGGCCACTAAGATAAGCCCGTTGTGATGACTGTCGATGGCATTGCGGTCTCTGAGCAGCTTAGTGGTGGGAGCGCTCATCTCGTCTTCCCATCCAAACCCGCCGCTGGGAAGGGGGGTTTCATGAGGAACAAACAGCTGATGTTCCTTTCATCCCAGTTCTGAAGAAATAGGAATAAACTACAAAGTTCAGAGTTGTTATTCCGAGTTCTTCGTCACTTTTACAAATCTTCTTTGGTCGTTTTGCCTTTTTACGAGGCTTGACAAACTGATATGGATCTTCATGACTCGCAAATGTTAGGCCTTCACCAACGGGTTGTACCCCCTGTTGCTTAACTTTGGATCTAAGTTCCTTGCTCAAGGTCATCTCGGCAGTGGTTGATGAGTGATTGGATTTGGGTGTAACGTGCAACAAACCAATGAGAGTGCCAGCTCCCATTCCCTTTAGATGAGCGCATTTGAATCTGACGAGTTGATATTTTGACGGCGCGTCTGCAGTCTCCGATGAGACAGATGCACATGAATTTCAAACTGCAAATGGCTCAGTTTATGGCCAAATAATATGGCCTAATTCACACATGGAATAAGGTTTTCTTCCAAAACCTCAAATAAATTTCAGCAAAGAAAACGTTTATGATGTATAATATAATATGCATGTGTCCCCCCGTTAATATACATTGCCATTGACTGTAAATGCGTTAATTTGCGTGTGTTTAAACAGATGGACGCACCCACGCATGTGCGTTACACATACACACATGCGCACCCGCATTAATTCATTCTTTTTAACACTCACTCGCGGTAAAACAATGTTTTCTCACGATCAATACTCATCAATCCTAAAAGTTATGGGCATGTACACAATGTCTGTGACAAGAAAATATGTGTTTCCTGTACGGTGTTTGCAGATGCATTGATTTAAAAGTACAATTTATTACCGCTGTATCAGCTGTTCTTTCCCAAATAATATACCAAGAATGTGTGGCTAGGTAGATGAGAGAAGCAAAGTGTATGCGCGAGGTGCACAAGCAACATTATGCACGCGTCCTTAAAATAGCATCTGAACAACGCGCCACTGACTTTAAACCAGGTATTTCCTGGTTTGTGGCGCAAGTGGTTTCTGAAACGTCAAAGTAGCACCAGGGAACGATTGCGCCAGAACTCGCCTCCTCCTTTCGCCGAGCCGCCACTTGGGGCGCAAGATCATTCCCTAATTTACTGATGCGTGGCGCAGGAGGGAAAAGAACGCTCTGCGCCAGTTGCAAACTAGCAAAGACACATGCGCCAGTGATTAAGTCAATTGCGCCGGATGCAAGATAGGGCCCTCTGACTTGTTCACTTCCTTCGAGCAACACACTAGTGTGGTTGAGTTTGTTTTTACATCTTTTATTGATATACTATGCATACTCCTCATTGTGCCTCACTAATGGGGATGTCATTAAGTGATTAACTCCTTTCATTGGAACTATTAGATGTCAACTGAACCCAGTTTGCAGTGTACCACAAAGCTTGTAGCAATGACTTACAGAAGTCTCCTTAAATGATACTCAACTTAATTAAATATTATTAGATCTCTATAGCATGTCTGAAATGTGAAACGTTAGCAGACAAAATTTATTTTTAAATTGTAAATCGCTTGAGGCATAAGACTTCAAAATCCAACTATTGCTTGATGTTTTTGTTTGTTTATTTTAGCTAATTCTCTTAGTGCCCTTTACGTTGTAACTGCAAACAAGGTGATTCAATTCTCAAAGGAAACTAATTGAAGAAAGCGAAACCACTTTCCTTCATTAAAGCAAAAGAAACGGCATGTGGTTATGGGGGAACTGTCATTAAATCCGCCACTACTAAGTCAATCGACACCGCAGCAACACAGAGAGTGAGTATAAAGAGAGACAGAGCTAGAAAGTGAGGAGAGAGGATGAGGGAGAAAGAGGGGGAAGGGTAAGGGGGGGGAGTAATTATAAATGCTCTATAAACTATGAACGCATGTCTCCTTACTAAATTGAAAATGATTATGGCAGGATTTAAATGCTCTCATCTTTTAACAAATATCGTTCTTTACAGTCATTGCCCATTAGACCCATGTGGTGCAACATTGTTATAGCTGCTGTTGCCTTTTTACCTCTCCACAAATTCCTAATTAGATAATTTGTATCAATCTGTAAAAAAAAAATATGAAAAGTAACAAAGTATAAATCATGACTGAAAGAGGTACTGAGAATGAAAGTACGCATTTTGCCCAAGAAGAACAGCTGTCGAGTCGATGGCAAGTAGACAACAAGGCAGTGTAGGCGATACGTTCCAGCTGTACGATCCCAGAGCGAGGCCCAGGCCGTGTTTGCAAAACCTGCCAATCGTCTGGTGTGTCGCAACCGAGACCTTTAAGCCAGTCGTGAGTGACAGATGTGGTAGCACACCACAGGAGAAAATGACAAAGGACATCTTTCGAGGAAACCCTCGAGCTCGGTAGCTAAAAATAAAAACAGGGCTAACTCCCAGTTGCATAAAACACCTGTCTTGAACACAAGGCTACTTTGGGAGACCAGAGAGCCTAGTGGCACGAGAAGCAAGGACGGAAAAGTGTTCCTCCTATTCATCCTGGACCGGGCTTTAAATATCCTGACGTTGAATACTTTTACCTTCCGACAAATAATGCCATCCACCCAGTGTCCCTTCTCTGTGACCTACACCCCATTTATTTTTAACAACAGCCGACGTCATGGAAGTAAACACCAAGCTGGGCTGAGTGTTTTAACAATCCTGCACAGCTTTGAAAAGCGCGAGCAGACAGAGAAGGTGGAGGCTATGCCCGCTGGTGCATTGGGAATGCATTCGTTGGAATGGGGGGTAGGGGTGAACAAGCGAAGTAGAGTTTGGATGGTGGGGGAATGTCTGGGCATGTGTGTGCCATGGAGGACTTTCCAACCTGATTAAGACTCAGGCAGGCGTCTGCAGGCGATTGGCTGCCGGAGCTCATTTGCATGCTATGCTCATCCTTCAGCCTCCTCTCCGGCAGCAGCACCAGAGGATAAGGTCAGCTGTGTCAGTCTGGCCGGCACAGCGGCAGGCCAGGAAGCAGACAACTGTACTTCTTTTTAACACCGCGCATGTTCTCCAGATCATCAAAGGGATTACGATGGTCGATAACCACCTGTCTGTTGCAGCAGCAAAAAAGTGGTGATCTCGTATTGCATTCGCTGTAGTCTAAGTCTAAGAATATGAGAACTCAAGACTCCAGGCTCCTTGGTATGACAATCATTGTTTCATTGGCTGCTCCTATATTGCTATCATATCAAGTGACTTTACCACTATATTATCCTTATAAATCAACCTCAACCAAGAACGGTTGATAAGGCTGGCACAATTCTTGTTTTCTCGGTTGCCTAGACCCCAAGTTCTTCAATTTAGGGTTGCAAATCTGCTAATCTGTAAAGTGTTCAGCGAAGTGGACATAGAACGCCACCTGAACAAGTCGAAGAGCCATGTTGCTGCTTTGGTCCAAATCTGTGCCTGTCGGGTCTTTTCCCCCTGAAATCTATTTTTTAAGCAATATTGAGGGAGATAAGTCAAACAAACCCTGTGTATGCCAGTAGCAGCATCCTCCTTATGTTCAAATCTGGCTCCCAAAATATGCTGGCTATATCCGTTCCAAACCCAGAGAGCCAGCTTGGAAAGAAATTGTCTAATTGGCATGGAAGGTAAATGCAAAGTGGTTCTCTGTCCTTTGACAGAAAATATGAATACAGTCTCTGGATATGATATGACATGGTTACTTGAATACAATAGGCTCAAAAGTCTGTCGATGGAAAATCTGCAAATCCTACATAACGTAGAGTACTTTAGATATATTCAAATAATGTACACCTCTGTTAAATCATGTTTTAATCCACCAGGCTTTGTTACAAACATGCACATCTGTAATCCACAGAACCCCTCCTGACTCACACTACTCCTTACTGTTTGTCTCCATTCTGTGTGTAATCCACCTCTGCTGTGCTTGTAACGCACATCGGGTTTAGCGCCT
>OOFH01049978.1:0-11213 GCA_900323355.1 Merlangius merlangus | reverse complement strand
GGCTAAGACAGGCAGCAGTAGCCTACACACATCCCACATAGCATACACACAAAACATAAAAAAAATTAAATAACTAAAACGGTCCACAGGGGGGAAGGGAGAATATCAATATTTGCAAGACATTACGGGAGGCTCAAGGAGAAGAGTAATATTACATTTGAGCAACAAAGTGTAGTCTTGTGGTGGACTCTATAGACACAATTCACCATACTGTGTTATTGACTTATTTTCGTTCTGTACTATAGGGACACTGTCTCTTTAAGATCACGTGACTTATGTGTTGATATGCCGGTAGGTGCAATGTTTGAATTTAACGGTTTTGACAAGGTCGAGATGAGGAATTGTCTCTTCCCTACTTTTATCGCAATTTCTACCGTCGCGTCTATAGACAGAACTTGTTACCTGGGAGAGTTTGTCGACGGCGGGGCCGTTATGTTTAAAAACATAACGTCTTACCTGGGCGAGTGTGTCGCTGAGATGTGTGCGTGTGTGTTCTCACCTGGGCACGTTTGTCGATGGCGAAACAGTTATGTTTAAAAACATAACGTCTTACCTGGGCGAGTGTCGCTGCGGTGTGTGCGCACGTGTGTGTTCTTACCTGCGTGTGTGTCGATGGCGGAACCGTTATGTTTGAATATGAGCGTCGCTGCGGTGTGCGTGTGCGTGTGTGTACTTACCTGCTCGCGTGTCGATGGCAGCGCCGTTATTTTTAAAAACATAACATCTTACCTGGGCGAGTGTCGCTGCGGTGTGTGCGCGTGCGTGTGTGTTCTTACCTGCGGGTGTGTGTCGATGGCGGAGCAGTTATGTTAAAAAGCATTAACGTCTTAGCTCGGCGAGTGTGTCGCTGCCTTTGTCTTGACGTACGGTGTGTGCGTGTGCTGAGTGCATGTGTGTGTGTGCTTCCGTGTATGTGTCGCTGCCTTTGTCTTGACATGCGGTGTGTGCTCGCATGTGTGTGTGTGCATTCCCATGCATGTGTGTGCAGTGTGTGTATGCGGTGTGTATGTCGTGCTTGCGGTGTATGTATGCGTTTGCGAGTGCTGTGTGTGTGTGAGCGCTGTAGGCTGCTTGGCACATGCATACATGAGTAACCTGAGTAACTGCTGTGACTGGCCTGCTATTATAGTAGTAAGATGTTTTTATATCTAGAACACTGTGTAAGTGGTAGGAGTAGTGTGGTGTGTGTCGTGTAGCGCTACATGGTGGCAGCTGAGAGAAAACAGCCTCAGTGTGGGTGGTTGGCAGGGAGATAGTCATGTGATAATCAAATAAGCTGGTGTCAGGGGAAGTGATGTCATTGTATTGGATGGTTGCTACTTCCTTTTGCCACGCAGGAAGGCAGGCCGAGAGGAGGAGGGCGGGTAGGAGAATAACAGAGGAGAGAGAAGAGGAGGAGAGGAGAGGGGGAGGAAATTATTACATGTTTCAGATAGACAGTGTGCCATTGATAGCAGGCTAATTACTGTTTGCACGCACATGCACGTGCACACTCACATGCACACACACTTACATACACGTGCGCACCACACGGTCACACATGCATATGCAAACTCACACACACAAACACAACACATATTTACACCCAATTATCTACACACAGCCCATAGCCCATATTTGTATGATATCGATAGCTCTTCATCAAAACAACATCAGCCTCAGACAGTGTGTGTTTTCGTGTGTGTGTGTGTGTGTGTGTGTGTGTGTGTGTCTGCATGGGCATTGAAATGTGCTGGGGACAGAGATGCATCCGGAAGCGCATTGTGCACTCTTTTTTTCTCTTTAGTGCAGGTAATAGAAGGTTCTGAAAGACGGCATACCCATGAAGCTTACTAATGAATAAAACGTATACAAAAAACTGATGTCTGACACGTTTTATGAAGAAAGCGTTTCCAAAAAGCATGGACATATGACGTACTTACTTGTGTTTCGTCCGTCAATGGGTCCGTCGCCTCTGAGCTTACGAATCCGGAGTGCTCCGGGAGAAACGGAGCAATACCACCGGAAATCGAGGCGGCAGTATAGAGTGAAAAGTCAGACCATTCGTGAAAATAGATAGAGTAGTATAATATCTGATATGTATATATAACGTTTTATACTTATATTATACTATATACCTGACCTTTTTATTTTATTGTTCCCCTGCTTCGGCAATGAGTTGTAACTGGTCATTGAACAACATTTCGAGGAGATAATCTGCGGGTTGGTGAGGGGTGTCACATGCCACCGCCGCCTAGGCCTACACTTTTTGCACTTTTTTTTGCAGATTTCGGATGACACAAAGCAAAATCATCTCTACAGATGTCATGTTTGCGATTGACGATGTCGTTAATTTGTGAAACGACAGTCACTGCCCTGTATAGGATGTATTGCGTAACAACAACGCTGAAACCAGACGGAGGTATGAAGGGTAGTTCCGGAGGCAACGTTTGGGGCGGACGGACGAATTTCCTCTGGATCCCGAGGTATGAATCGGCCTTAAAGGTGGAGTGAGGGTGGAGTAAATGAGCTCCAGAGGGAGGAGTGGGGGTGGAAGGAAGGAGCTCCAGAGTGAGGAGTAAGGATGGAGTGAAGGAGTGAGGGTGGAGTGAGGGTGGAATGAAGGGGTGAGGGTGGAGTGAAGGAGCACAAGTCAACCATATCAACAAGATGACCTGCAGTAAAGTGGCCTGTATGGGAGGGAGGCCTTCAAGATAAAGGTATATTCTCTGTGATCCTCTCCTACAGCAGCTCATACATAAACCCAACTGATGAAAAACCGTCACACAATACAACTTGCACACAACGATAAACAAATGCCAAGACATCTAGCCTTTTATAATATTGTTGGTTTCATACATAACCTATCTCTCACACATGATGTCCTTACATATTATACATGAGATGGAACAGATTTCTTAGATTATGATTGTGTTTTCCAAAATGTCAAAAACATTATAGCATGCAGGTTTCTAGCCTTTACAATAAATTTCCCTTAAACTGTTTTTTTTCTTAACAAGGCAGGACGGTGGCAACGGAGCATCCAAGTGATTCACAGTTCAAAGTTCATAAAAAAAAAAATTGATTCTGAAAGTAAGTGTGGATATTATTAAGCACACAAGCACCATATTTTTGGATCACAGTACCAGCAATATGATTGTCTTCTGTGGTTTATGGATATTCAAGTCCAATTCCCCTGGTGGAAGGAGGAACGGACCAAAAATCAGACATCAGAGGGTCGAGCTGTTCGGAAATCAGACAGAGAGTCGTCTCGACACTCTGTCTCATCTATGTCTGACCAGATTTTTCTTCATCTTTGAAAAGATCCCAAAAAACCTAGCTGATTATTATTGTTTCTGGATATAACTAGTCCATTCATCACAAAGGATTGGGTTTGCTTCCTAGAGTCGGATCACGTTCACACCTAAACCAAACCAAAGTATGGTCTACCAGTCCTTTTGAGTGTGTACCAGTACTCTGTATCGTCTACCAGTCCTTGTGAGGGTGTACCAGTACACTGTATCATCTACTAGTCCTTGATGAGGGGATACCATTACTCTGTATCTTCTACCTGTCTTTGTAGTGGGTACCAGTACTCTGTATCGTCTACCAGTCCTTGTGAGGGGGGACCAGTAATCTGTATCATCTACTAGTCCTTGTGATTGTGTACCAGTACTCTGAATCGTCTAATAGTACTTGTGAGGGGGGGACCAGTACTTACTATTGGGGTGGAACATGTCACAGATAAACCTCATCTTGGGGGGGCTGAGGGGGTAGTCAGACGGGAAACTGAGGACAGCAGGAAACACTCCTCCTTCAAAACACGTGTCCTCAGGACCCCTGGAGACAGACAGACAGGCAGTTAGACAGACAGAGAAGGAGACAGACAGACAGGGAGGCACACACACATACAGACCCACAAACAGGGAGACAGACACACACAAAAACGACAGGGATGGAGACAGACAGGGAGGGAGACAGACACAAACGGACCGAAAGGGAGGGAGACAAACAGGGAGGGACACACACACACAGACCCACAAAATACCCATAGGGATACAGGAAAGGAGATGCACACACAGCCAGACAGGGAGGGAGACACACACACAGGCAGACCCACAAACAGACCCACAGGGAGACAGGAAAGGAGACACACACAGACAGACAGGGAGGGAGACACACAGAAGGACAGCCAGGCAGCCAGGGAGGGAGAAAGACCGATAGGCGGACCAGACAGTTAGGTAAACAGACATGAAGGACGACAGCCAGACAGGGAGAAAGACAAGTAGGCAGACAGATACACAGTGAGGTAAATAGACAGGGAGAAAGAAAGATTGGGACATAGATCAGTGACTGCTGTATTAATCCTGCTTATTGCCAGAGGTCTAGCAACCTCTGGCATTAATCAAATTAAAATCAAATTAAATTTACAATAAATATAAAAATATATATAAATCATTGAAAATAAATCTATTAATATTATGATATCCTTGAGTAAATATAGTATTATAACTTTTTATTATTTAAAAAAAATTGGTGTTTGATAATTAAACACTTTTTTCTTTCCACTCTTCCCATTGGCCATGGCCATCTTTATTACCCTGGCACACTTTGGTCATGGGAATTCATAAAAACGAACGTTCGTGTATGAAGGGGCTCAGGTTGATATTTATTGGTCCACCGGAGGTTGGAGGTTAGGACCTACTGACGCAGACCAGATCAGTAAATACAAGAGGAACTATTGGACACACATGAAGACGTTTCTACTCTTTGTTCAACTAACGGCAGGGGAGGAGAGACACCTAGTGGTCACACATTGTACCTGCACAAAAACGATACCAGAGTCAATCAGAGGTGAGACCTTCAGACTTCATAATGAAGCCAGCTGAAATTGATCAGACCTTTCTTCTGTTGAATATGTTGATTATATCTGACAGTATCTGATATTCTGCTGTCTGTGTTGCCTGACTCAATGACTAGAGAATTTAACCAACGTTAATGGATTCTAACTTCAGAGTTACAGTTAGAGCTTTATAGCTATGCGTGTGCGTGAGTTTATTTCTAAAGCACTTAAAAAAAACACGTTGGTTGACCAAAGAGCCGTACAGCTCAGAGCAGGTGAGTCAAATCACGATGAGAATCAAAACTACACATAAGCATCACTGTACACAGATAAGAGAGAAAAATTCCAGGCACAAATCCAACCAGATAAAATCCAAACCTTGAAGATCTAAATATTGTTTTGACCCTGGATTTAAAAGGAATAAGCGGTCTGGAGGTGGAATATGGGCTTCAAGGTCCCTCATCTAAGAGGGGCTTTTTAAAGAACAACAGGAAAACCTGGAGGTGGATTTTGAACCACACTGAAAGCCAGTGGAGAGGTTCCGGCCTAGTGGCAGCGTCCTGGACCAGGTCCAGGCCCGATCTGAACCTCACATCTCGAGATGTTTTTAACTTACATGATCAGAGCTTCCCACTCAAAGAAGTTCTCCTCATTGGCCGGACCTGGACACAAACACGTTGGTTTACAGATAAATATAAAGCATGACGTCATGTAGGAAACATGATGTCATATTATTAGTTTACAGCTTTACATGAAACAATTTGATGCCACATAAATGGTTTTAGTTTAAGTTGAACATTTCTATAAGTTGTGGTCACAATAAAATAAAATCACTGTGGATTGAGTTTATTCCATTTGTAGAACATTGATGAATATAGGAAACAGTTTGGCTAACCACAGCCGCCCTCTCACCTGCCACGATGCCTTCTGGGGGGTTCAGGGTCAGCTCTGGAGGAACACAAAGAACACATGATGAGGACCAATCAAGTAGAATGAAGAGGACTCATCCAGTAGACTGAAGAGGACTCATCCAGTAGACTGAAGATGGCTAACCCATTAGACTGAAGAGGACTCATCCAGTAGACTGAAGAGGACTCACCAAGTACAGACTGAAGAGGACTAATCCAGTACACTGACGAGGACACATCAACTAAGTAGACTGAAGAGGAGTCATCAAATAGAGTTAAGGGGTAACGTGTTATAACACATAACGTTTTATAACTCGTTATTGTTGCCTCTGGTCCACTTCCACGCTCAGCTGGCCTGTCTGTTAGCAAACATGTTCAATAGTTCCCATGCAACCAGAGTGTAGGAGACTAATAAACACTGACACACGCTGGCTACTGTGGTGCTAGTAGGGTTAGCTACTGTGATGCTAACAGAGTTAGCTACTGTGATGCTAGCAGAGTTAACAGGGTAAGGTAACCTTATAACATAACGTAACAACATTAACTCACGTTTATACTCCGCCATGAGTCTTTTTAGCGCTGTCCCGGCCATTGTCCTCCAACTGTGGAGATCCGATCAGTATAACGAGTAAATAGAAACCTGACAACACAGCTGTCAACACAATCGGCATACTGCGCACGCTCACACGCCGTCACCGCAGTAACAGCTCCGTGACGTCAACCTGTCCTCCAGCGGTCACGTGTTGGACATTATGCAGCTGAACACTTTGTCATTTTAATAATATTCTTCCCAACGAATCCCGTTCAATGATTACGTTTCAACAATTGACTTGATAACGATTCAATGTAAAGGAAACAAAGGAAGTATTCAGAATGCACGATAGGCTACAGCTCACTCTTATTCTTTACCGTCAGATCACTTACTAGTCTACTGAACCGTCCCGGGATAACGTCCACAATAGACTTCAGACATATTTATCAGTATAATCAGTGGTGTAGTCTATTTTATTGGGTATACTGTGATGATTCCCTCCCAGCCTCGTACACACCCGTCCCACCGGTACGTGTACGTGTGTGGCGCTTATGGGGTGTCACGCCACACTCACCAACACAGGGGTCTACAACACGCTGATTTAAGAGCGATTATCATCAATCATGGAAAACTGAAAACTTTATCAGTTTTAATAACAGTATGAACAAATAGAACACAAAAATGACAAGTTGTCCTTTAATAGCACATGCTAAATAAGGACAAAATACTCAAAATTATTTAATGAACTGTTTACAACCATGGCTAACCAGTGCGTGAGAAGGAGATGACTGATGTTTCACTCTTTCAATTGCTTTAATTTGAGCTCTTACTGTTGTTATCTTACATACCATACAGTAATTGAATTGTGTAAAAGTGTGAAATTACTGCACCTTATAATGAATTAGCTATACTCTCATTTGCATAGTGATTAACATTATGAATTTCAATTGTGTATACCAACTGCATGTTTGCTGACATTTAGGCCTACCAAACTTTTTTCCCCTCCACTCTAACCAAAGATGCCTGTTTTTAAATTCCCTAGCCTGACACCCAGTCCGAAAGGCTGTCCAGCGGTTCTCATCTAAAACTAACAAGGAAATATACAGTGGGATTAAAACATTGTCTTCTGTTGACTACTTGTTATGTGGTTTACACATTAATACGGGAGGACGCGACACACACACACACACACACACACACACACACACACACACACACACACACACACACACACACACACACACACACACTTTTCTGTTGTGTCTTTGCTAGTCTCCATAGCTCTGGTAGTGGCATCTGCTGCTGCAGGGTCAATTTGCAGCAGCAAGTTGACCCTGTGTGTGTAGTTTGCTTTTCATATTGTAACGTTGAATGTTATTGTAGCATGTAGCCTGGGACTCTTTAAGTGTTTGTGTTGTGTTTTTTATCCTTTTATCCAGTTGTTTTAACTGTTATGCCAATTGTTCCCGCGTTTAACTTTCAATCTGTGTGGGTTGCTAATCACAGCGCGAGAAGGAGGGGCTGGGCCCGCCAACTAACACGCAGAGATGCAGGGGCAGCTTCACAGACCACACAGACAGGGCAGAGCGCGAGCGCGCAGGGGGGATTTTATGAACGGTGAATGTAGGAGATAACTTCCCCCGCTAAAAGTATTTTATTGCAGTTATACCCAACCGGTATTTGCGAAAAATAAACACAGAAGTGAAAGATCTGTCACAAGACGATTGATACGTATCCGTGCACATTTTTAAGTGGGTATACGCAAATCCTGGTGCGTTCCTAGTGGGTATACGGCGTAAACCTGCGTATCACGTAGACTGCACCACTGAAGACGAGTCAGCACATGGTGACGTGGAGAACAGCGCAAATCGAAAACATCCCATAGCTGTTTACCATCCCTTATTTAGAGAAAGGATGAGTTGATGGGGCATCACACCCCAATCCTGTATTTCTAGTTCACCAGTGGTATACAGTGGTAACGTGGACACCCAAACACGCATTTATTTTAATTGTTTGTTGTAAATTATATAAATCACCACTTTGTATTCATACCTTGCAGTTCCTTTGTCATATACACACACACGCACAAACATAGAAAAACACACAAAAGCAAACACACACACACACACACACACACACACACACACACACACATAACCAGCCAACGGTTATAAAGCAAGCATAAAACCCTGTCTTTTCATTATTTAGCGATGGTAATCTGCAAGCACTCACTGTTTCAGAGAAGAAAGGCATTATCAATCACCTGTGGTCAAAAGGCATAATCAATTGAGATGGTTCTCACTCAGCACTGAAACTAAATACCACCTGACAGAGCGCATCAGCGTGATGAGGGAAACGCACATGCACAAATGCACGCAATACAGGCACGCATGCACATGCAATATTACACACACGCACACTCACGCATACACACAAACGATTGCCACCACAACAAACGCGAACACACACACACACATAGAGAGGATGGGATCTTGCATGTTTCTGATATTTATGTTTCAAATTCTTTGTAAAAAACTCTTGTCATGTTCTTCTTCTCCCCCCTCTGGGGAATGTTGAGTGGTGTACACGGCTCATAGGATGTAAGTGACCCCATGGAGGTCCTTTTCTTGACGGCGCCAACATATCAGAACAAACATTCTTAAATTTTTAAACTGAGCAGCCAATACAACTCTCTGTTCGTCCTGTTGCCCGGACAGGAGTGGTGAGCGGGGGGGGACTGGGCCCGTCTGAGCTTCTCCAGGAGCACCTGCGCTGGGGACAGGTCGGCCCGGCACTGGGGATCCTCAAGGCCTTGGACTGGGACCCATCAGGGGAGCAGTGCTACCGGGGGCTGAGTCTGATAACCATTCATCTGCTAAGGCTTGATCTGAACGCAGAGCGAGAGGGTATGTGTCTGATAGGTCACCTCAGTGATCATGGTTGTATGAGTCCACAGTGTATATGGTTCTGTTAAGTAGAATATTGCATTGAGTAAAATAAAATGGCTTTAGCAATGTTTGTGTTGATACATAATAATAATAATAATAATGAGCTTAAAACGTATCCATAACATATTGCCTGGGTCAAAATTTCAAATTTCTGTTAAGGGGCATTGCCATTGGTTATAATTCATGCTTGCACTAAAATTCTGTTTTGGCATCTCCGTATGTGTTAGTATAATCCCTCTTGAATAATAGACATTTCCCCTCTTCTGAAATGTGAGGCAGGCAGCCCTTGGTGGGCAGTTTTACAGTGAAGGGCGTGAAGCAGACATTTGCAAGCCAATCTCATATTGTTAGTTTTTTGTGTTTTAGAAGAACAAACATTGTATGTCAATCAACATTTAATTAATTGAGGTAGCATCAATTGATTATAAGATTGATGGTCAGGATGCTAACACTTATCAGGGGCTTGCCATACAATCCATATAACCTGTTTCATATAGATTTGGTGACAGGTACCTTAAATTGCTAGTAAGGGATTTAGGCTTCGATTATGGTCACAAAGTCTTTAAAATATTATTTATGATTCAGGTTTTTACTGTACGTTTGTGTGCGTGTGTATGTGTGTGTCTGTGTGTGTGGGCATGTGTGCTTGTGCGTTTTTTGTGTGTGTGTGCAGCCCAGCTGGAGGCAGCCCTCGGTGTGTTCTATGCCCCACCTGTCCCCCTCCCTGACGCAGTAGTCCTGGATTATAGAGAGCCAATCAGCTCCTACGCACGGCGATTCTTCCACCACCTCATCAGGTATCCTTGTATTAGTTGTTCCCTCGACACAACTACAACACTTCATTCATCCCCGAAGCCTATTGAGCCCAAAGCAGAGCATTTTGCCACGCTACCAAAAAAAATTAATAGAATCAAAGTGTTTGAATTGAGGCAGGTTGGGAGCAGATTTCAGTCTCTTTTATGGGCGCCGAAATTTGAAAACATTATTTTGCGTCTGTTATAACATGGCCTGGGTGTAACCAATAACTCCCTTGTTCCTCCCAGTAAAAAGGGATGACGTTGACATCCTGCAGTAGGGGTGTAGTGGTCACGTTTCTGCTGAATTGAACCACTACAAGGTCATCTTTTACACAGTGGGATAAGCAAGCACCAATGAAACATATTTTAAACTGCTAAAGAGCTCATCAATAAAGTCATGTGATTTGAGAATTCCCCCCCTCATTTCCGACTCATAAAGGTGGTCTCAGCAAAGGCCAGCCGAGTCTGCATGTGAGTTATGAGTTATGAGCGATGACTTTAATTGTTACATAAAGAATGCATCCCCGGCACGTCTTGCCTCTTTACATCCGACCACATCGCCAGAACAAACAACAAGACATGCTGCGACCTTCATTGAAATGCTCTTTAAATGTGTCCTGAAAACATTGCAGGTGTTTATTTTTACTTTAATTCAGATTGAGAAGAGAGAAAAGGCCAGCTCACTATTTGTGTCTTCCTTCTAAGAGCCTTTTCAAACATCTGTTTGACTGAAATGGACCCTGTCTCTTTCTTCCTCTTTTTTTGTCCTCCCATTCTCTTCCTCTTGTGTCTTCTTCCCTCACTCCCTCATTCCAGCAACTGCTTCCTCTCTTCCTCCCCCCTCTCTGTAGCAGAACCAGAGGATTATTCTGGCATCCTCCTCTCCTCTCCTCTCCTATCGTCCACCTGCATTCTCTCTTCCTCCGTGCACATCAAACGCAGCATCCCCCCTCCCCCCTCTGTCTCTCTGCCTGCTTGTTTGATTCATGTTGGCTCAGCCAAGGGGAAGTTTGAGTTGTTTTGTATTGAGAGATACAGCTCGTTCTCCAGCCATCACCTGTCTCTTCCCTCCCTCACCCTTTCTTACTCACTGTTTCTCTCTCTCTCTCTCTCTCTCTCTCTCTCTCTCTCTCTCTCTCTCTCTTAAAAAAAGAAACTTAAAAATCTATCAAATGAAAAGAAGAGTCCCAGTAGGGAAGCCCGGTA
>OOFH01049970.1:0-12566 GCA_900323355.1 Merlangius merlangus | reverse complement strand
GAGGATTTTGAGGCTTTGCTGTGCACTTCTGTTCTTATGTGGACAGCAGGCGAAAGCTACTGTAAATTATCACCCAAAAATACGAAATCCCTGCTGGCAGAGAATAAAGTCAAAGTCATGCTATCTTTTCACAAATTTTTTTTTTATTAACACAGCTTTTACCACCAGGAATTTATAGGGCCATGTTTACACAGGTAAAGCATACCCCTGTCTCTTGGCAGTTGGAAAACTGCTATTTACGATTTCATTTTTCACAATTCAGTGTTTGAAAGCCTCCAAATTTGATAGTGGGACATCCAGTTGCATTGCTGTCTTGGTCGTTTGGTTCACTATCGATATATACTGTAAAGGGGCTCTTCAGGATTTCCTAGGTTGTGCGTCCAAGGAACGTATGGCAGGTCGGCGAATCCACACGCAGTCTACCTCGCGCTGTCGGTTGAGTCATGAAACAGTGCGAACAGCGTGGTGTTTGGCTCACAGGGCTCTGGTCTCCGGTGAGCAGCAGCGTGCGGTTGACTAATCGATAGCCTGTGGAGGCACTTTGTTGTCAGTGGTGATTCTGACTCACATCCCCTTCACTCAATTCGGTGCATCAGGCTTCAACTCCACTCTGTCTCTCTCTGCAGCCTCTTTTGAAACGAGGGGCAAAAAAAAGATTGATTTGACGTCACCTCTGTTTACAGAAGCCCACGGGACACCCACCTGTCTCTGTTGATAATCCAGGGTCTCATCTCGCTGGCTGTTTTGGGCTATACTCCCGCGTCTGCCTCCCCCCCCCTACACACACACGCACACAGACACACACCTCGCTAATGAAAACCGTATCAGGTAGATAATGCGAGCGAGATTAAAAGCATATGAGTCACATTTTAATCAAGGTTTCCCAGACCAGGCCGAATTGGTGGCCACTGTCTCGTCCCACGGCGGCTGCAGTATTCCTTTTGCATAAGTTAATAGTCAGAGCTAGTGCTGCATCTTTTGGCGTGGTTTAAGTCGTCTTTCGTCAGAACTAGCGATCAATTGTTACTTTTGTAACCAAAATGAATCCGTTGAAGCTGGTCAAAATGGACGAGGGGCTGACAGGTACGCGGGTGTTGTTTGGCGTGCTGTGAGACTGTGCGTGCTGGGGGGTCAGTGAAGGATGTTTAACCCCTGTTGTTGTGTTCACCCCCACTCCCCCCCCCCGGGTAACTCACTCTTGGTCTTTCTTCCCACAGGCTTGAGGTTCTTAAGGGCCTTAAGACTCATACAGTTCTCAGAAATTTTACAGTTTTTGAATATATTGAAAACGAGGTAAGTCCCTTGTTATTTTTTCTCATTGTCGTGATCTGAGTCTTAACCCGAAATGTGTGTCATGTTTTGTACTCCGTTTGTCCATTTGTTTGCTGTTTATTTCAGAGACATTGCATGTGTACGCTCAGAGGTTGCATGCTGTGTGTTGGGGGATTTTTTTTGTTTTTCAACGCATGATTTATTAATTTATTTTGTGGTTTGCTCTTCTATAGGAGCTTTAAAAGAGTTTAAAAGTACTATTTTGAACTTGAACTATTTCGCAATACCCCAAAAAAGCTGTAGTATTATAGTATAGTTATGGTCTGTATGTTTTAAGTTATATGTTATTCTTCTTCAACTAAGTTATGCTTGCACACACATTGCCACAGAATAGTCTGCATCCTGCAGAATTGGACACGCCATTCTGTCCATTCCTCTGCTGTTTAGAATTAAGGTTTTTTTGCGCAGATGTCAGCGAGAGCTTATAGCTTGACAAAATGTTCACAATAATCTCCTCACTCATTTACTCAGAGGAAGGTAAGAAGAGGGCACACACAAACACACACACACTCGATGAATGTACCGAGGCCACTGAAATCACATCACAGTGTGTTACGGTTACATTTTTATTCTCAAGAAAGACATTTGTCCGGCCAGAACATTATGGTTTTTTTTTACTTGCATTATTCCCTTGAACTAATGCATACGCTTAAAATGGAGAAACATACAAGTCATACAAACCACATGCACTTCAAACGTGTTCTAGGATACGACCATGTTTCAAACTTTTGTATTTGAACAACGTGCTGTAACACTATGTTAGTCTCTGAACCCCCTCGCCCGCTCACTGTTCTGTATTGGTATGTTTGAATATTGAAGGTTACAGCAGTGTGTTGTAATGCCTTTTCCACTAGTAACTCGATAAAGCTGGTGAACCTGTGCTCAATCTTCATAAGCACATGGCTTACAGCAGCCGGATTCATCCATTTGGTAAGTTTGGATTCACCAGCTCACTCAACATGCACTATGGGAGCATGGCACATGTTTGTATTTGGTGTAACAAACAACATGTTATTACATCATTTCAAAAGTTTGTTTATATACAATGCAATTAAGTATAATTGTATGGTAGAATTTTTGTAATTGTCCCACAATTGATCGTATCTCATATGTTAGCGTTATATGGAAATACTCTAAATTTCTCTACACAACAACCACACTCACTAAGTCACTTGCTCATTCATTCACTCAAGCCGTAATATTGGTTTCCTCATTGTCTCCGTCTCTCTCAATCAATCAATCAATCAATCAATCACTCACTCACTCACTCACTCACTCACTCACTCACTCACTCACTCACTCACTCACTCACTCACTCACTCACTCACTCACTCACTCACTCACTCACTCACTCACTCACTCACTTATAATCTGAAGCATCAGAAAAATAGAAGTCACTAAGCCCCTGTCTCTGTCTCCATCCCTACCATGACGTTGGTTCTCTCCATCACCTGCTGTAAACATCCTGACCTGTGTTCCAGGTGGAAAACTCCGGAGACCCATGGGAGGACTTTCAAAACTCCCAGGCTCTCTCCTACTGGGAGTGTGTCTACCTGCTCATGGTCACCATGTCCACTGTGGGCTATGGAGACGTTTATGCAAAGACCACACTGGGTCGTCTTTTCATGGTCTTCTTCATCCTTGGTGGTTTGGTAAAATAACCTCTCATACTTTATCCCCCGCCAAAAATAAACGGTTAGCTTACAATGATGGAAAACCCTTGCTGTAAGATGCATGGCATTATTTTGTGTTTTTTTGTGTTTGCTGTTTGCTGTGGATAAACGCTAGTTATTAGAATATTGGAGTTATTTTGCATTTTTAATATATTGTTTAATTCCTTACTAATTTTTGTTTTAACAGATTGAATCTATTTCGAATTATTTCAATGTTTGTTTTGTTGTGTTTGCTTATCGTTGTGTTTCGTCCCGCTGTATAGAATTTGGTTTAATAAGTGGAAATAACCGTGATTTCAGGTGGCATCACTGTCCTCCATTTCTACCCACTTTCCAACAAACACCATGATTTGGGCTTGATTTAAGACCAGCTTGATGGATAAACAGTATAACTCACTCTTTATAATATCTGTAGCTATAGAAAAGTTATTGGATGCTAGTAGTATAGCTAGCTGCAGATGTCTTATATATATACCACATACTGTATAATGTTATGTGCAGATGTTACGTCAAACAGCATGCATTTCCACATTTATATTTAAGAACAGGATTTTGGAAGCTTCTGGATACATCTTTGAGAGTTTTTCAGAATAAGCTAGTGTTCTCCGTAACTAAAAGTTATTGCACAGAAGAAGATGGCAAAATGGAAATGTACACGTAAATCTAGATATAATTAGTGCAGAACTGTCACTCAAAGCACACATTATGAATCTATGAAGAGTTAAACAAAGTTTTAGCTAACATCTGATTTCCATCAAGCTATGACGATCAAATCAACCCATCATGTGTTTTTTGTTGGACGAAACATGGCGCATAAGGCTTTATTTTCTAAGCTTTTTTCACTTTTTTTTTCTATCGCAGATTGACTTAGCAACCGTCAGTTTTTTTTTTTATGCAATTTTTCTCCCCTCTGCCTCTGATATATTCGTAGATGCTGGCTTGGCAATTATTTTTTCTCGCTTTCCATTCTTACTCTTCATAGTTAAGAATGTAACCAAGATATCATTTCAGGCTACATTCATCAACGTTTCTCTTCGATCCCAACTGAATCATGTTATGGATTTCTTTCTTCCGGCTTTTTTTTTCTTCCAACTGTTGCTTCAACTGTCAATCCCCCCCTCCCCAACTGACTGATCAAAAGATTCTACTTTTCACGACTCACTCTTCCAGATGTAACGGATATCTTATCGCCAAAAACTAGAGGAGCTTGCTCTCCCTCTTTTTTTACCTATCCCTTTTTTTAGTCTCCTCTTCTGTCTTCTATCTTTTTTTCCCTTAGGCCATGTTTGCGAGCTACGTCCCTGAAATCATAGAGTTAATAGGCAACCGCAAGAAATATGGCGGTTCCTATAGTGCTGTTAATGGGAGAAAGTAAGTATTCTGGGAGGCTCTGCGGGCCTCCGACGCAGTGGAGCCTTTCGCTGCATGCCATTTTCTTTTTTCTTTTTTTGTGTTCATTGCATGTAGGCCATGTTTGCTCGCTACGTGCCAGAAATTGCCGCTCTCATCCTTAATCGGAAGAAATACGGAGGGAGTTATAACTCGACACGAGGCAGAAAGTAAGTCAAACAAAGTAAACGTCCCCCCCCCACTAAACAAAATTTAAAGAAGTAAAAGTTTGAACGGTGTGGTGTTTGTGTGACTAGCGTGTCCCTCTCTTAAAGAGGGGATACACCCTCACAACTGTAAATGTTGAGAATAACTGTAACCTGGGATCTTTGGATATCCTCAATTTTATATCAAAAATCTTTAAGATTTGTTTCTACAAAGCAAAAGTCCCACACAGTGACTGAAGACCTAGGCCATGACTATCTGTATGAAGCCTGTTGGTTTGCTAACGCTTTGGGTGCACTGCTTGGCAGTACATGTCTGCTTTGTAGTCATTTGTATTTGTAGATGATCTCGCACCAGATGTATAGTACATGTAGGGTTTTCTCTTTTAAATTGGCTGTGATTAGAAGTGAAAGTAGCTGCCGAAATTAATTTAACAAAAACGGTTATACTTATTTGATAAACATGATACTTTTTTTTGATAAATCTCCGTTGATAAAAAAAAAGAAGAAAATCCAAATGATAATGATTTGGCATTTGCCAACTGTGGCAATTTGGCTTATAGTAGTTGCAGTATAGTTTTAAAGTACAATAAAATCATTACAAATTAAAATAGTGTCGTCTATATAGTTTATGTAAAGTGTCTAAAGTCACACAGCTTATTTAACAGTGATCTATTAAGAGAAAATCCTACATGAATGACCAGTGAATGTGTAATGTTCTGTTAAGCTGCTTACGTGTCTATTTGTCCTTGCATATTGTGTTTGTGAAATCACGTTTTCATCATCATGCCATCACCCGCATTGAGTACATCATTTGCAAAGACCCAAACTCCACAACACTAGTCATGAACGCACCAAATTTGCTCCATTACAATAATTTTGAAGGCCACTGACTTAAGTCATATCAAAACAGTGTATCATACAAATACTTACTTTGCAGTATTTATCTACTGTGGGTAGCAATACACTTTACCAAATATTTTCTTACTTTAGAATCCATTAATATACAAATGGCCAATAGACTTCACTGGCTTTGCGTGAGTCAGTTTGTCTTTATTCCTCAGCGCTATTCATGAACAATTCTTACAAAGATTCAAGCTTTCATTACAAAACTCTGCATTCGGAATATTCTAGAAAAGTCCTTCCCCCAAGCTTACCTGCTGGGCTCCCATGCCATCGCTTGCTTCTTGCGTGATTCTGTATCATTGCATTTGTCTTACTTTTTTTTAATCCGTTTGAAATTGCTTTTGCTCGCTATGCTTATGCAAACTGCTACACTCTTGGCCTTTATCTTCAGTCCAAACCACCTCCAACTGCCTCAACAGACCTCAACACACACAACACATGGAGAAAATCTTGTGTTTTATGTATTCTTGCGATAGTTTATTAAGAGACTCTTTGAGTTTTTCCACCAGCCAATCGACTACTTCCTCATAGCCCTCTGCACATTTTTTTATAGCTCGCTTTTTTGTTATATTAGTTTCTTCGATTTCTTTTACCTCGTGACGAAACTTCTGTTTGAGAAATGTCTCTTTTTTTGTATTTGTACGTGTGTCTTGTAAATTCGTGATGTGTTATGATGTAAAAGTTGTTGTGTTTATTTGGAAAGTAGGTTTTAGCCATTTAAGCTAGGCTAAAGTTCCAATGGTTGTGATCCATTCCTAGGTCGGTTATTTCCCAAATGGGTAGCTCATACTCATTAAGTCTGTTGATTCATAGCTTTGTAAAATGTTGACCACGTCCCTTACCACATCTTTACTTTCTGCCATAACAAAACAAATACGTTAAGTTAATGCAAATTAATTACTGTTTTCTATTCTTCCCCTTTCTTTTCCTTATCTCTTTTCTCATGATATTCCTTGCACTACTGTCACACAATATATTCCCAAAATGCAAATGAAGATTATTGCCTCTATTGAGTTCTAAACTACTATGAGCTGAAAAGAAATTGTATTTTGCAGAATACACGCGTAGACTTTTAGTGACACGGTTTTTAATGTATCGTTCAGTAAAATTATATATGCCAGAACATATGCCAGAACAAAAATATGCCAGAACAAAACCCCAACACTTTACTTCGTATTGATTACCGGACCAAGGAAGTCAACGTTTTCATATAAAATGAAAATATATGCAATCTATCCATATCATCACACAAACATGTTGCCCATGTTAACGCTTGAAAATTTGAATTCAAACTGAAATTTAAACTGCAGAAATCGAATGAAGAAGCGGACATATTGGATTGAGAGTCTATGTATAAAGACCCTAAGTAGGGCAACACTACACACTAATAATAATAATAATCTCTTGTCTGGTCCGGTCTAATCCCACACTCCAAATCCACTGTAGTCTTTGACCTCCACCTGCCACATCCTCTCCCCTGCCCTCTCTCTCCATAGCACAGATAAAGCATCTAAATCCAGACCGCCTGTTCCACCTGTTTCCATCCAAAATGTCTACAATTCAATTGCGGTGTGAATACAGATTGACTGACTCATAGATAAAAATCGGGAAAAAAATCAGCAGTATTCTCATTATTTTTGATAGTTTCAGATTTGGATTATATTTTTGTATGACAGTGTTGTGGAGTCCACTCTGAAAAAATGAATATCATCCGTGTTGTTTTGATTGCATTTTCCAAGCTGCTTTCATCATTGTCCTGCGCCTGGTTTCCTAGGCACATAGTGGTCTGCGGTCACATCACACTGGAGAGTGTGTCCAACTTTCTCAAAGACTTCCTACACAAGGACAGGGATGATGTCAATGTAGAAATTGTTTTTCTTCATAAGTAAGTAGCAACATTCAACCTTTTAGCTGTTCTCTTTGTACTGCATAGCCTTGGACTCATTCATATCATTAGTTTTTCCTTTTTTTCTACCAATAACATAATCTTCCAAACCTTTACAAAAATCCTCTGGTGAGATTAAAAGTGTCTGGTTCTAAGAGCTGTGCATGCGTTGCTCTGTTCCTTCAGTATTTCCCCTAATCTTGAGCTGGAAGCCTTGTTTAAGCGCCACTTCACCCAGGTGGAGTTCTACCAAGGGTCTGTCCTCAACCCCCACGACCTGGCCAGAGTCAAGGTAAACGTACACAAACACCACACCCATAGCTCTATGTTCTCACAACTGTGCTGTCACATCATGTAGCCGTCCCTCTTGGCCAGATCTCTTTTCGTAATTATTTCGTAATTTTATGGGACTAACCTGGTAAAATAAAACAAAATGCACACTGGAAATGCAAGGCAAAATCAAAAATGGGGAAAAATAAAAATAGCGATATGTTGTGTGAAAACGGCAAACTGTATAAAGGCGGTTCTCCTCATCACCGAATACAAACAGGCACGGGGAAGAAGCCCTTCTGGGACTTTAGATGTGTGTTGCCGTGCATCAGTAACTGATTTGATTCTGTTATTGCCGTTCTCTTTTCAGATTGAGTCGGCGGACGCTTGTTTGATTCTAGCCAATAAATACTGTGCAGACCCTGATGCAGAGGATGCCTCCAATATCATGAGGTAGCTCATGTTGCACTGCTGCTTCGGAGTGTGTGTGTGTGTGTGTGTTTGTGTGTGTGCGTGTGCGTGTGTGTGTGTGTGTGCGCGCGTGATTGCTCATTTTGTGTTGGATAGTTTCGATACGTGTGTGTGCAAATAGATGAGGCAACAAGCCTAATTGTTTTTGACGTATATTACGTACCGTGATTGTTTACTTCCTACTTCCCATCCAAATTATTTGATTACTTGTGGTAATCAGCATTCATTAAGCGCGTGAATAATATTTCAAATCACGTCACGGCAATTCAACCGTTTCATCGCCCTGCTTCAACCTCATCATCAGGGGAGACGAGATATGGAAGGGAATGGTTGTCTGGGCTGCATGACATTTTTTATTGCTGTCCTCTCCAGACAGTTAATGTTGGGGTCTTGTTACAGGCTTATAGTGAAATCAATGGGCCCGCACATAAACACCACTCCCTAGATTTCAATAGTGTGCATAGGGGAGGAACATACAGTCATCCCTGCACGACACAGACATGATCTCACCACCTTTAAACCACCAGGCTTCATGCTCCCTTCAGGCTAATCTATTGACTGGCTGATCAGCGGCCCATTGATCACGTCTAAAGACCGTTGCGTCTTTCCCGAGGAATAGACTCGCATGACAACATCGGGCTGAGCTTTGGTAGCATCAGGGGGAAATATGTGATATGGAAAAAACGGACTTGTTTTTTGTTCCTCATCAGGGTGATTTCTATTAAGAACTACCATCCCAAGATCAGGATTATCACCCAGATGTTGCAGTACCACAACAAGGTAGGCGGGAACTCTACCCGATCCAAAACTTTAGTATTTATCCCTTAAACACGAAACTAGAACGCTAACCCCCCGGTTACACATAAAGACGCCGTGAACGACAGTCGGGACAGAATATGGGAACGGAACGTGCGTCAGCGTATGATTCAGCTCTACCGCAGCAGAATGAAATGTTTGGATACTAATTCCGTCCACAGGCCCACCTGTTGAACATTCCAAGTTGGAACTGGAAGGAAGGGGATGACGCCATCTGCCTGGCGGAGCTGAAGCTTGGCTTCATCGCCCAAAGCTGCCTGGCCCAGGGCCTGTCCACCATGCTGGCCAACCTGTTCTCCATGAGGTCCTTCATCAAGGTGCTGCCCACAGACATGCCCGAATTAAATTCTCAACGAGAAGTGTTGATATATGTATGGTGTGACGGCGAAGCGAGTTTATTTCTATAACATCCTTCAGACACAAGGCAAATAATGAGTACAAGGAAGAAATCATAAAGAAGTACACCCTGTCTAACCAGCTAGCTCTTAAAACCCAAACAAGCTGTATCAAAACCTAAGATGAACTCACATTTAAGCGATAAATGCTGCATTAAAGCAGACACTAAAAGAATAAATATGGTGATAAAAACGTTTTGAAAATGTGTGTAGCTGAAATAGATTTTGTGTATCAATGTTTATCTCCATCTAGATCGAGGAGGATACTTGGCAGAAATATTACCTGGAGGGCGTCGCCAATGAGATGTATACAGAGTATCTATCCAGTGCCTTTGTGGGCTTATCCTTTCCAGTCATCTGCGAGTAAGTACATTCAAGAACTCATCACGCCCGTTTTCCAACAGCTAATATGTTTTTCTTCTTTCATAGTTTTTCTATTGCAACTACGACCTCTCGATTTGTAACTAATAACTTAAGACACCACAATCACAAAGAGCACCTAAGACAATCACAATTTAACAATATCCTCACCTTCGCAGACTGTGCTACGTCAAACTCAAGCTGTTACTCATAGCTATTGAGTACAAATCTGATCAGAGGGAAAGCAGGTAAGAACAAATATCTACTATTATCACCATCCATTCATTTAGCAGAACCTTATATCCAATGTGACTTAAACATGATGATTGTCCTCACTATCCTCCATCTTTGTAGTTTTACGTGTTGTATTACTGAATCTGAAACGTTTACAATTCGAGATTAAGACCATTTAGAGACCAGCCCATAGTCAGGCTGTCCGACGTGACTCTGGCTCATCCTGCGTTATACCCCAATCGTTATCGTCTCTAACCTGTCCCAAACATGTCGTGGTTCACCCTCCCCACAGCACGCTCATAAACCCTGGTAACCATGTCAAGATGGAGGAAGGGACCCTGGGCTTCTTCATTGCCAGCGATGCCAAAGAAGTGAAGAGGTAGAGTACACTTCCGTCTAAAGAGGGTGCTTGTTTTTGTCTCTGTCTTGGATAGAAATATAGCGTATCATTTTGGGTTTGTAACTGCCTTTGCATTAGGCTTCTCCTGAAACAAGTGCAGAGAAAGATTTTGCTATTCATGAGATAAACAAAGATTTTATAATCATCTTAAAATAATCATCTTTCATTTACGGTACTTGCTAAACCAGCAGGTATTTTCCAAAATATACAATATATATATATATATATATATATATATATATGAAAGATTCTCTTACGACATTTTTCAACAGGGCGCTGTTTTACTGCAAAGCTTGCCATGATGACATCACAGATCCCAAAAGGATCAAGAAGTGTGGATGCAAGAAATGTAAGTGTGCCCGCTCTCTCTCCTTCCTGCTCTCACCGCACCGTTCCAGGGCTCCAACTGGGCATTGATTGGCTGTGGTCAATCAGAAACCTGAACCAGTAAACTGTAGCCGTGAAACAGTATAACCGAAGCTGTGCTGTCTCCCGTCCAGGATGTTTAGTAAAAGCATTAATTATTCACCTTTGTCACATCTTGTAACTCATGTGCTGCCCCGGGAAAGAGATCACAGGGTGTGTTTTGTACACCCTGTTCCCCTGTGTGGTCGGGTTCACACACAGGTGAACCAAAAGACATCTGACACAGGAGACCTTCAGTTGCGTTAATGTTTTTCCTAATCCTGACTTTTCTTCTGCACTTCCTACTTCCTTTGGGAACAGCTCCTTGTTTCACAGCGATCATTGTGCTTGTTGTGTTTGTGGGGGGCGGGGTTATTATCCATGGCAACAAGCTGCATGACAACATGAGTATCTAATGTTATTGTACCTTTCCTGTCACTCGTCAGTATGACTTAACACTTTTTGTGCAGCTGACCATTCTCAAACAGTGTGATAAGGGAAATGTATATATATATTTTTTAAACAACTGAATTAAGAATTGATTGTAATTTCATTTTCACGGCCGGTGGCCAATCTAACCCTCCCGTTTGATTTATTCTCCTCCTGCTGCTTGGAAACTTGCCTCAATGTCTTTAACTTTCACTTTATAGTGATATATTGTGAGTAATATGTGTGTTTGTGTCCGGCAATAACCGAGCCACCACAGCCTGCTGCCTACAGACTGAACTGTCTGACTGTTCATGTTGCATGCACTATGGTCAATGCTCGCTGTTCCTGTCCCCAACCCCCGTCAGGGCCAAACACTTCAACTGACAAGCTTCCAAAAAAAGGCACACAAAAGATTGACAAAATGTTATTTTTGGCCATGCAATATCAACATTTTTGTGTCAAATATGCTTTCTACCTGACTATCACACTTTCTTGCTGTCACCAGATCTTTTGAATTATCTGATAATGTTTTTATTTGAATCACTCCTATGTTGGCGTCTGCTTGACCCAGTTACACTACACTATTACTACCACCAGATGTCGCCCAAACCATTTAATGCACTTAACCTACAACGTGGCCGTTACTTATGCAAACAGATTAATCCATAAATAATAAATTCTCAAACAACCTTGCAACTTGATGTCATATACATCAGAGGGAAGTATATACGTACATGATTTCTTTTAGCGCATATCCTTGTCACTTAATGTGACAGCCAATTGTAAGACTTACAGCCTTTATGCTTTGAGAACAATGCCCATCAAATAATTTATGAAGCTTTGATTACAAAGTAGCTTTATGTAAGGCATTGTGACTTTTTTATGTGACATTTTTATGGCATTTTATATATGTATGTTACACACATTTATACATATATACATATTTTGTTCTCAGGCTTCTGTCGTGTTGCTCTATGATTTCACTCAGACAGTGTGTGCATTACGGATATAGCATGGAATTTCGGTTGCCTTCATGAAAATATATTTTAAAGATACATTCCTACAGAGAAGTTGCGTTGATGAACAACAGGCCTCAATGATTACGCCATTTCCGCCCCTCACTTCTCTCCTTAAAGTTACCCTCCAAATCATATTCCCTTTTATTATGGTGGTATTTCCCCCAGTACATTATTTTACTGAAAAATGTTACACTCAAACTTAAGTGTACACAGCGACCCACAAGTCCATCGAATCAAATTAATTACACATCACTTTGAACCAACACTTGCACCTGCCAGACAGATCCTCTCCTTCTACTCCACACGTCAACGATATCAGGCCCTCTTCTGCCATTCCCCAAGAGCCTGTCCTGTTTCTCCCTCTCTGTCCCCCTCCCTCTCTCCCTCTCCCTCCCCGCCCCTCTCTCTCTCTCTCTCT
>OOFH01049968.1:0-11866 GCA_900323355.1 Merlangius merlangus | reverse complement strand
TAGAAGCTACATTTGTCCAAACACTCGGTAACGCTTTATATTAAGGTCCTTGTAATAAGACTTAGTGAATATGTAATAAGACCTTATTATATGCTTATTAACATTAATTTGTGTTAATAAAACGATCAATAAATGTTAATAATAAGTACATAATAAACATGTTTATTGTGAGATTATATGATTTTTATAAGCACTTATAAGAAACTTGTAAACTATTTATGGATTGCTTTATAACGTTAATAATGGTCTTACGAGTTTCTTATAGTTGTTAATAAACCCATTACAAACTCATTTAGAGTCTCACTAACTTACCTATTATGTCATTGTTATACCCCTACTAAGCATTTTTTATGCTTATTAAGGTTAAAAAGCCACTGCTAATCATGCAGTTTGCAGGTACGGGATCTAAAGCGGGAACCATGCTTATTAGGGTTAATAAGTCATTTATTAAACTGCTAATCATGAATTTTGCAGATACGGGATCTAAAGCTGGAACGATGCTTACTAACTTTAATAAGTCTTTTAATATACACTTATTAACAGTTAATGGCTATATGTTATCAAGGTTGATAAAAGGTAGAATAAAAAATACATATACTGTCAATACAATGTTATGGCAGTGAAGCACAAAAACAAAAACAGCTCTTTTGAAAAAAATAAAATAAATAATTTAACAAATTTCAGAACGTATTCTTGAACATCACCATTTTAAAATAACGGACTAGACAAATCAGAGTCCTGCTTCTCCCTGACCTCAGGGGATGTTTGAGAATTCTCCTGGCTGGTCTTTCTTGTTACTGTATAAAGAAACACAAAGAATATTGACCACAATAAACAGTTAGCAGACAATTCCCATTAAGCCTACAATAAGCATTAAGCCGTTTAGACATGGATTCATGACACAACTGTTAGAATTAGACACGTTTGGTTACCTAGTTTCATATGATAGCATAGGCTAAACGTTAGCTCAAATGTAGCATGCCAAAGCCTCTGAAAGAAAGTAATGTAAGCCAAAAAAGTTTAGCAAACAGCAAACAGCTAGCAAACATATTATAGCACATGATTTCTCAATGGGTATCGGCCCCTGGGGGGCGTTCGCACAACCTAGGGGGGGCGCTGGGAACGGGATTTTAAACTTTCATGGTTTTCAATTTTTTTTGTGAAAAAATAGGCTACCTGAAATAAATGGCCTATTTTCATTTATTGGTTTCTCACCCCTTTATCGTCTCAGCTACTTTTTACTGTCTATGCGCAGTGTAACAGTGTTCATACAGTGCGGTTCGGTCCTGCACACGCCCGGACTCAGCTATCAGCTATTGTCATGATCTCTATCGCTGATAAACATAACCCAAGTTCGCGGGTTAACAGTTCAATAACACACACAACACAATCAAACATGGTCGATAGCAAAACAAACAAATTTTGTTTCATAGCCCGTTTTCCTCCTTCCTCTTGCTGTTGTTAGGTTCCAGCTGCTCTGAGCATAGTCTCCACGAAAAGACCGTTGCATTTCAAATACAAAATATATAGGCCTAATTAGGCTGTGTTGCTTTGCGTTGGTGGTACCTCGCAGCAGCGGGCGGCGGACAGCGGGGCTCAACGATGGCTGAGATAACCCCACATACAGTCTCGTTGTGGTAGCACCAGAGAGGTCAAAGAACCGACATGTTATGTGCCATGACACCAACAGCAGAACGGTTCTCCAAATAAAAAAAGTGTACAACACTTGCGTTACAGTCATATTACAGAAAGGTCCTATCTTAAGTCTTAAGTTAAGATAGGAGAAGTATAAGATAGGATTTTTCTCAATTCAGTATTCCAGAAACATATCCTATTTAAATTTAGGAATCCTATCTTATCTCTGGTAAAGATAATCTAAGTAGGCGATCTAGCATCGACATTCAGCTTTTATGTCTGTTACCTAGCAACAGATGAAGCTTACGTGCGCATCCAATATGTTTCAACTATCCGTCGACGCAACCAAGACGGCAAGCACTGTGATTGGTGCTCTAACAAAATCATCTCCGGAATCACTTCTCTGGTTTGACTTTGCACCTTATTTACTTTGTACATTGTTTACCTGCACATTAAGGACCAATTAAAATCCCAAATAAGTTTTGAAAAACTTTGGAAATTTATTTACAACACTATTTACATGGTTTGTAGTCAACATATAAGATCGATCGGGCGGCGAATTACATTGCATATCCAACATCCCGACGGAGAACTTCGAATGCTCGAGGGGTCTCCGTAGTTATGGAGTCGGATTACGGATTTAGCCTTTCAACCAACATATTTCATCGATCACCATTAGGCCTACGACTACAATTTTGCTGCGCTACATGTAATAAAAGAGCTCCCATCTCGCTTATTTGTAGTAAATGGAAATGGACAGTAAATGGAATGCACTCACCGGTAGGTGAGTGCATTCCTCTACTTGGAGCTATAGAAGTAGACGTCATGTATGAAGGCCAGTCAGCTAAAGTGAAGCTATTAGTGGTAGACGGGGAGGGACCTAGTCTGATAGGAAGGGACCTCCTAAAGAAAATCCGCCTCAATTGGGGGGAAATCATGCACATGAGAGTGGTTGGAGACATCCTATCAAAGTATGCAGACGTTTTAAGGATGAGCTTGGCACCCTCCGCGGCACAACAGTGAAGTTAACCGTGGACCCCAACGCAAAGCTACGTTTTTGCAAACCACGCACAGTGCCATACGCCATGAAGGCTAAGGTGGAAGCGGAGTTGGACAGGCTGCAGTGGTCAGGTGTTATTGAACCTGTGGAGTTCTCTGACTGGGCAGCCCCGATTGTGACTGTGCTGAAAGAGGATGGTGAGGTGCGGGTATGTGGTGATTACAAAATGACAATTAACCAAGCCTCACAACTTGACACTTATCCCCTGCCACTAGTTGAGGATTTGTTCACCACACTGGCAGGAGGACAAACGTTTACAAAACTGGACATGAGTCATGCGTACCAACAGCTGTTGCTGGATGAGGACTAAACAATATGTGACCATCAACACCCACAAGGGACTGTTCAAGTACAACCGCCTGGTTTTCGGCGTCGCATCCAGCCCATCCATTTTTCAACGCACCATGGACAACCTCCTGCAGAACATTCCCCATGTTGCTGTCTACCTAGACGACAGTTTGGTGACAGGTAAAACAGAAGAGGAGCATCTACAGAAACTCGACCAGGTGATAAAGAGAATGAAGGAGGCCGGGCTGCATTTAAAACACAGTAAATGTGTTTTCCAGGCTCCAAGTGTCAACTACCTGGATCACAGGATTTCCGCTCAGGGTCTTTCCCCCATGACAGAGAAGGTGAGGGTGATAAAGGAGGCTCCTTCTCCAAAGAATGTGGTAGAGCTCAGGTCATTCTTGGGCTTAGTGAGCTCTTCTGGGAAGTTCTTGCCTGAACTCTCCACTGTGCTCGCCCCCCTTTATCAGCTGCTGCACAAAGATTGGTCCTGGAATTGGCAACAAGCTCAAGAGACAGCTTTCCAGCAGGTAAAGAACTTGCACTCCACAACACTACTCATGCACTTTGACCCAGACAAAGAAGTTGTCTTATCCTGTGATGCATCACCCTACGGCGTGGGGGCGGCCCGTTCACACCACCTGGAGGACGGAGATGAAAAGCCTATTGGGTACGTGTCTCGCACTCTCAGTAGAAAAGGGTTAATCTCAGCTAGAGAAAGCGGGGCTAGCTGTTTTGCTGTGAAACGGTTCCACCAGTACCTGTATGGTCGCCCATTTACCATTTTTACTGACCATAAGCCCTTGCTGGGCCTGTTTAGTGAGACTAAGGGTATTTCACCCATGGCGTCAGCAAGAGTGCAGCACTGGGCATAAACTTTGTCAGCGTATCAGTATCACATTGTGTATAAAGCAGGAAGTGAAAATGCAAATGCAGACGCATTCATCCGTCTTCCCCTCCCAGAGTCACCGAGCCAAACTAACCTACTTCCAGAGACTGTGTTTTTGTAAGACAGACTGTCTGACTCTCCGGTGACAGCAAAGCAACCGCGCGCTGCCTGCTGCCGGCTGCCGGCTACCCGCTGCCCGCTGCCGGGCGGTGGTGCTACGCGGAGGTGGTGCCTCCCGGCAGCGGGTGGCGGGGCTCAACGATGGCTGAGATGACCCCACTAGAGTCTCGTTGTGGAAATACGAGAGACGTCAGAGAACCAACGTGTTATGCGCCATAGACCAACAGTAGAATGGTTATCCAAATGTAGTGGTATGAGGCATCACTGCTGTTTAAACCAAACTTCGGTTTCACCACGCCCTCTCTGGCTTCTCTGCCAATTATTGGTTATGCCGGGGGGATAAAAGTAGGCCGTGCCTCTCCTCCTGACCTCTCGCTTCCTGCCTTTTCGGCCCGCCAACTTCCGGGTCGTTGCTCTCTCCGCTCACCTCAGGGCACAGATCTGACATCCTCACCGCGATCGGGGCAAGATATTGGTCGTTTACCGCCACTGACCAGAGCATAGTGAGTCATGGTGAGCTTTTCGTCATTAGTTGCTGTTAGCCAGGTGTTAAGCTCCCTTTCCGCTCCTCTCCCTCTAACAGATCTGCTGGTCGCATGGTGTGTGGTATGCTCTTCACCCCTCTCCCTCTTTAGTAGGGACGCATTCACCGGACTGAGAACCGGAGCTACAAACGTTAAGTATGGGAGCCGAGTAATGATGGCTAATTAGTCCCTGTTACTATTATTGCTATGCTTCTCTGCTGCTGCTGTTCCGCGGCTGCTGCTGTTCCGTGGCTGCTGCTGTTTCGCGGCTGCTGCTGTTTCGCTGACGCTGCGAGCTCCGCCAGAGACTCTTTGGTTTTCTTGTTTTATTTTATTTTGATTTTCTGGTTACTGCAATTTATTACTCTTTGGTTTTCTTGTTTTCTTTTATTTAGATTTTCTGGTTACTGCAATGTATAACTCTTTGGTTGATTGATTATTCATCAGTTGGTTTATGTCGGGTGCTATTATGTTATGTTGGTATTTTTAATTGTGAGCCCTCCTAACTGTGTCTCTTTCGTTTTAGAGCTGAAGGCCGACAATGGTGGCTGTGGTCCCCCCTGGGTGGTGGTGGTGATCCCTGGTGTGTGTGTGTGCTGGTGTGCACTTGCCGTTTGCCGTGTGTGTGGGGTGCTCTCCCGTTTCTTTTTTTGGTATCCCTTCCCCCTGTTGATCCCTCCTCCAGCCGGTAAGCCTCAGTCTTGTACCCACTTCCTTCCCCAGTTGGTCTCATTTTTCTTTATCTTTTTTTGTTATTTTGTTGTCTATTTATCTTGTGTTTATTATAATAAAGTGTCTCATGTTATCCGTGAACTCCGTCTCCCGCCCTCTCTGATTGAACGAACCTGGGCGTCTTTTTATCAGAGTTGACAATCGTAGTTACTACGGGTCCTTGGGCCCTAACCCAAGGTGGCGTTGTCGGTAATAAAGAAAAGATACTAATCTACATATTAGTAAATCCTCCTCGTGTCGCCACAAACTTGGCGTTGTCGGCAGGATTTCAATTCAGTAGAGGTGGAGACGTGTGTTCTATGTTTTTTTTTTTCCTTTTCATTTCTGTGTTTTTGGTTCTCAGCTTGCCAGTTGTGAGTGTGAATGAAAAGCAGCTTAAGGAAAACCAGCAGCGAGTATTGTTTTTTTGGTAGCATTAGTGTTCTCAGTTTGGTCGTAGCTTTGAAGAATTGGAGGGAGAGCTAAAGGAGTTGATGGATTTGGTGGCGCAGCTGAGGGCAGAGAATGACGGGTTGCGGCGGGAGCAGGCTGCGGCCGTGCCTGGTCCTAGTGCTGCACCTTCCATTCCTGCTCAACCTCTCCCAGTGCCATCCGCTTCTACCGCTCTGGTAACAGAGCGACTGGTCCTTGTACCCCGTGATAGGAAGTGTCCCGTGTTTAGGGGTAGATCAGGTATAGGGCTAGAGGAGTGGATTGAAGAGGCTCAAGCCTGTATGAGGGCTCGTCACCTGTCCACCTTCGATCAGGCGTTCTTTCTGTTTGATCATTTAGAGGGGGAGGCGCGTGAAGAAATAAAATATCGCCCGGCCACAGATCGAAGTGATTAATCTAAAGTAATTGCGGTTTTGAGAGAGCTGTATGGTCGCTCCGACTCGTATGTTGCCTTACAAGAGGCGATTTTCTCAAGGCGACAGCAGGAGGGGGAGACCCTTCAAGAGTTCTCCCTCGCATTAATGAGTTTTATGTCTGCGATGAAACAAAGTGCTCCAAGCGAAATGCCCAATGCAGACGTTTTGTTGCGCGATCAATTCATCGAAAATGTTATTGATGGTTCCCTTCGCCGAGAGCTAAAACAACTCACACGCAGGCAGCCTATCGTCTCTCTGCTGGACGCTAGGGCAGAGGCAATTAGGTGGGAGCGAGAGGGATTGCCAGGGGGTGTGCGGGGCCGAAGCCACTTGGTACCTTCGATGCTGGGCTTGCAGTGTGGCGTTCAGACTGCTCCTTCCGTGGCTAGTCCACCCCAGGCTTCAGAGTTGCAGGAGGTGAAACAGATGCTGAAGCTCCAACAGCAACAGCTTAACTGTCTCACAGAAACTCTTACTTGGCTGCAGATTAATCCGCAGCGTAATCCTTCTTACCGTGGTCCGTAATCTGCCGGCGGTGTCGGCAGCCTGGCCACTTTGCCAGGGAGTGCAGAGGGGAACTTGCCCCTCCTCCACCTTCTGTGGCTGCTTCCTTGCCAGTTTCTAGGCGGGATCCAGCTCAGCTTTCGGGAAACTAGCACCCGTCGAACTGCGGAGCCAAAGTTCGAAGGGGGGCGCCACAGGCTCACCAGTTAGGTTAGAGGATGGGGGAGAGACTAGGCTAATCAGTGCTTGTCCACACATGGACGTGGTTATGGGGGGAGTAAAGGTTCCTTGCTTGGTGGACACTGGGTCCATTGTGTCCACTGTCAGGGAAAGCTCTTTCCAGCAACACTTTGCGACTTGGGGCCAAGAGAAACTTCACTCTTGCCATTGGCTTCAGCTTCAAGCGGCCAATGGATTGCCCATTCCATACCTTGGCTACTTGGAGCTCGAAGTCGAGCTCTGTGGTAGGATTTTGCCGGGGTATGGGCTACTGGTCGTCAAGGATCCTCCAGCTGATGTATCTCCTTTTGCCCCGGGTGTCTTGGGGATGAACATCTTACGAAGATGTTATAGCACCTTGTTTGGGCAACATGGCTCTGCCCTGTTCAATCTGCCCACCGTCACCCAAGCACCAAAGTCTGTGGTGCAGGCATTGCAGAGATGTCATCAAGCTTCTCTGACTTTCCCTTCTGATGTCATTGGCAAGGTCAAGCTGCGAGGCAAGAAAGCTTGCCGTATCTTTGGTGGTACTATGCAGCTAGTTCCAACAACCTGTTCTACCCAGCATTCTGGGACTACTGTGTTCTTTGAGCCCTCGGATCAGGGCCTTCCTGCTGGGCTGCTGGCGTCCCCAGCACTGGTTCGAGTTAAGGGAGGTACGGTGTACATACCTGTTGTCAATGTGGGCACTTCTGATGTGTTGCTTTACCCCCGTACAGAGGTTGGTGTCTTGCGTGAGGTTTGTGTGGTGAGCTTACCTTCTGGGGTTAAGGAGGTTCCATCTTACCTGGCCACTGTTACATCCCAGGCTGTGACTTCTACGCTGCAAGATCAAATAGACAAGGTTAATCTGTCTGCTTTGTCAGCCGAAGAGCGGGAGGAAGCCCGCCTTCTTCTTTGGAAATACGCTTCTGTCTTTTCTTCTCATGACGGCGACCTGGGTTGCACAAACCTGATAAAGCATGAAATCCCGCTTCTTGACGATACTCCCATTCATCAGCGCTACCGACGTATTCCGCCATCGGAATATGAAGTAGTCAAAGAACACATCAGCCAGCTGCTTGATGCGCAGGTTATCCGGGAGAGCTGCAGTCCATTTGCTTCACCGATCGTGATGGTAAAGAAAAAAGATGGGAGTCTGCACTTGTGTGTAGACTACCGGCAGCTTAACAGCAGAACTCGAAAAGACGCGTTCCCTCTCCCTCGGATTGAGGAATCGCTGGATGCACTCACCGGAGCCCGCTGGTTTTCCACCATGGATTTAGCCAGTGGGTACAACCAGGTTCCGGTGGCAGAGGCAGACCGACCCAAGACCGCATTTTGTACTCCTTTTGGATTTTTTGAATGGAATCGCATGCCTATCGGGTTGTGTAATGCACCCAGCACGTTCCAGCGACTCATGCAATGGGTTTTCGGAGATCAGCAATGTCAGTCATTGCTTTTGTATCTCGACGACATCGTGGTCTTCTCCTCCACCTTTCAGCAACATCTTGAGAGATTGGAAGTGGTGCTGCAGCGGTTGGAATACGAAGGTCTTAAGGCAAAGTTGTCAAAGTGCTCCTTTTTCCAACATGAGGTGCGTGACTTTGGCCATATCATTTCGGCCGAAGGTGTTTCCACCGATCCAGGCAAGGTTGAAGTGGTAGCCAGCTGGCAGCCTCCGACCACCATCTTGGAGCTGCGGTCCTTTCTTGGGTTCGCTAGCTATTATCGGCGCTTCGTGGAGGGCTTTGCCAAGTTGGCTGCACCTTTACATCGCCTGGTTGCTGAACTTGTGGCATCCAAGTCCAGACGGTCTGAACAGCAAGTGTTGGAAAAGTGGACGGAAGAACATCAGCTGGGCTTTGAAGCTCTAAAATCTAAGCCTACCACTGCACTCGTGCTGGCATACGCTGACTTTTCCCTCCCATTCATCTTGGAAGTCGACGCAAGCCATGGAGGCATGGGGGCAGTGCTCTTGCAAGAGCATGAAGGAAAGGTCCAACCTATAGCATATGCCAGCCGAAGTCTGAGGCCAACCGAACGCAACCCAGTCAATTATACCTCCATGAAACTTGAGTTTCTGGCACTGAAATGGGCTATGGCGGACAAATTCCGTGAGTACTTGCTTGGCCACAAATGCATTGTCTTTACAGACAATAATCCGCTTAGCCACCTGTCATCGGCTAAACTTGGAGCCCTGGAGCAGCGTTGGGTAGCCCAACTCGCGTCGTTCGATTTTGAGATTCGTTACCGCTCTGGCAAGAGTAACACAAATGCGGACGCTCTGTCTCGCTTGTATCCAGCCAGAACCGTAGATCTTGAAATGATCATCCCTGGTACACAGCTTCCGCAGCCCTTGAAACAAGCTCTCCAGGCCCGAGGGCCTGCAGTCTGTCAGGCTGCTATCCAGGCTTTGCCTCAGCATCTGCCCGCAGACATTGGAGAACTTCAGCGAGCTGACCCTGTGACCCAGGAAGTCCTTGTGCTTCGGCAGCAGAAACGATACCCGAACCATGAGGAACGCAAGCAGTTGTCCCCACCAGCTTCGGTGCTCCTCAGGCAGTGGGAGCGATTAATTGAATTGGCCGGAGTATTGTACCGGCAAGTCTTTCGCTCCGATGGGGGAGAAGTGGCTCTCCAGGTGATTTTGCCAGCTGCTCTAAAGGATAAAGTCCTCATGGAGGTCCATCAAAATTACGGTCACCAGGGGGTGGGCAGGACTCTTGAATTGCTCAGGCAGCGGTGCTATTTGCCCGGGATGTCGTCTGATGTGAGGCGCTGGTGTCAAACTTGTGAGCGGTGCCAAGTGGCTAAAGACTCCGGGCCACCAGTTCGTAGCTTCATGGGACATCTGCTTGCTTCGGAGCCTAACGAAATCCTGGGGATGGATTTCACCCTGCTCGAACCAACCCATAACGGGCTGGAGAACGTCCTTGTCTTGACGGATGTTTTCAGTAAATACACTCTTGCCATTCCTACTCGTGACCAGCGCGCCTCTACAGTGGCACAGGTGCTCGTTACGGAGTGGTTTTCAAAATTTGGTGTTCCAGCACGCCTTCATTCTGATCAGGGTCGCAATTTCGAGAGTGTACTCATTCAGCAGCTGTGTGGTCTTTACAACATTGAAAAATCTCGCACCACACCGTACCATCCTGCAGGTAACGGTCAGTGCGAGCGTTTCAATCGCACTCTTCATGATTTGCTGCGCACTTTGCCTCTCTCTCGAAAGCGTGAATGGCACTCTTGTCTACCTCAGATATTGCATGCTTATAACACCACACCGCATCAATCCACTGGGGTATCCCCGTTTTTCCTCATGTTTGGTCGTGAGGCAAGGCTCCCTGTTGATTTCTTGTTGGGAAGGGTACAGGATCCTGTTGGTGGGACGGTAAATGACTGGGTCCGGGAGCATCAGACCCGGCTACACTTGGCTTTTGAAAACGTCCGGGACAGGCTGAGGGAGGTCGCCCAACGTCGGAAAGAAAATCATGATCAGTCTGTCCGGTCAGAGCCACTGGTGGTGGGTCAGGCAGTTCGGCTAAAGGAGTTTGGCTGGAAGGGGCGTCACAAGATCCAGGACAGGTGGAATCCTATGGTGCATCGGGTGACTAAAGCTCCCCACGGCAATGGTGCGGTGTATACAGTTGCACCAGAGGACAACCTGGCCAAGGTCAAACGGGTACATCGAACATTGCTTAAAGCTATCGTCGGAATGGCTGCTTCAGGCAACAACCCTGCTCCTCTTTCCATCTCACTTGACCGGCACGCAGTGTCTCCGAGTTCATCTGATGACGAAGATTTGATGGCTGCAGTAAGGGACACCATCCTCCCGCCAGCTGGTCATCCTGCTGGAGAAGTCCAAACGGCCCCTGCATCGGCGATACCTGTTACCTCGATGGCACCATTGCCCTCTGCACTTCCTGCCCACTTCACGGTGCAGCCACCTCCTGTCAGTGCCGCTCCCTTCGCAGTCCCTCCTCCAGTGAGTGATGAAGCTGTCCGGTGACGGACAGCCCGACCTACAGCTGGTCAACACTCAAACCGCCACCATTTACCCAGGCCGGTCAATGAGGTGGCTCAGGCCGGGCCCTCAGCCGGTCAGTCAAATTCCTTCAAGAGATCCTTCAAGAGCATCGTCGGGTCGACGATGAAAATGGGGGGGGTGGATTTTAGTGGTATGAGGCATCACTGCTGTTTAATCCAAACATCGGTTTCACCACGCCCTCTCTGGCTTCTCTGCCAATTATTGGTTATGCCGGGGGGATAAAAGTAGGCCGTGCCTCTCCTCCTCACCTCTCGCTTCCTGCCTTTTCGGCCCGCCCACTTCCGGGTCGTTGCTCTCCCCGCTCACCTCAGGGCACAGATCCGACGTCCTCACCGCGATCGGGGAAAGATATTGGTTGTTTACCGTCGCTGACCGGAGCATAATCTGCTGGTCGCATGGTGTGTGGTGGCTGTCCCCCCTGCTACACCGACCCTCTTCACCCCTCTCCCTCTTTAGTAGGGACGCATTCACCGGACTGAGAACCGGAGCTACAAACGTTAAGTCTGGGAGCCGAGTAATAATGCCTAATTAGTCCCTGTTACTGTTATTGCTACGCTACTCTACTGCTGCTGTTTCGCGGCTGCTGCTGTTTCGTGGCTGCTGCTGCGCTACCCTGCCGCTGCTGCTGCTGCGCTACCCTGCCGCTGCTGCTGCTTCACCGCCGCTTCCCTCGCTTGGTTAGGGGTCCCGTCGGCTGTCCCTAGTCGGCTTGCCTCCTGTTGATGACCTTGCTTCCCGCTCTTGCTGTGCGTGGTGAGGTGTGTGTGCGTGTGTGGCTGCCACTCGGTTAGGACGCTGCGAGCTCCGCCAGAGACTCTTTGGTTTTCTTGTTTTCTTTTATTTTGATTTTCTGGTTACTGCAATTTATTACTCTTTGGTTTTCTTGTTTTCTTTTATTTTGATTTTCTGGTTACTGCAATTTATTACTCTTTGGTTTTCTTTTATTTCGATTTTCTGGTTACTGCAATTTATTACTCTTTGGTTGATTGACTATTCATCAGTTGGTTTATGTCGTGTGCT
>OOFH01049967.1:0-13759 GCA_900323355.1 Merlangius merlangus | reverse complement strand
CCTCGCTCCTTCTCTCCACGTGTTTATTATCACTCCCAATATACCGGATACATACAAAAACAGAACACGGGGTAGAATTCTGTGCTCCCTGAAGCTGATCAACCATATCCACAGCATTACACATAATACAAACAGTGTTTTGACTGCTAATTAATCTGTTCCTCAGATTATTTCATTAGATCCGGAGGCATACAAAGAGAGCCTAATCACCATCAAAGATCATGCAAGGGTCGGTTGGATAATTTTGCAAAAATCTTTCCAGTGGAAGGTCAGTTATATTGTCATCAGTTATATAACATTGATGCAATAGTTCTTCTTATCCTGATGGTCATCTGATTGAAGCTACTTGGGCAAAAAGCTCACTGGCAATCGAGCACAGAGCTAAGGACCGTTTTTTGCTTTCTACTTTTTTACTTTTTGGTCACACACTACTATTAAATATATTAAATTCATTCTCTGGAAGGATAGCATCATCAAATAACTTCTTATTTCATACAACATCATACCAAGCTCATAGCAAACGATCAAATAGGTGTCATGATAGAGGATAAACTAAAACAGACAAAGATGGAGGGCAAAGTGGATCACTAAGTCACCATGTCAGTCAATGACTCCCACCCCTCAACAATTTATCCACATATCCATTTATTTTTAGAGCAGACTTTTGAGTGCTGAACCCAAAGGGGAACCCATTCTCCGGTTCCTTTGTTGGGCATTGTTGAGAGGTTCAGAGCATTATCATGCCGTTTCCTTCTAGAGTGACAGCTGTAGCGTTTTGTTGGCAGCATATTGAACCGTCTGTCATTACAAGGATGCGTGCTGCTGGAGTAAGTGCTTACTGTCGGCAGCTGATATCCTTCTCCACATGTTGCTGCGGAGAGTCAATCTCCAGGAATGCTATCTGGAAAGCCTCTGTTATCGGTTGGTTGGTATTATCAATATTCTTCACTCAAAGAAAAAGCTTTGGCCCTCCTGATTGTGTTTGGATGTGTTTGTGTGTGTTTGTGTGTGAGAGTTAGTGAGTGAGTGAGTGAGTGAGTGAGTGAGTGAGTGAGTGAGTGAGTGAGTGAGTGAGTGAGTGAGTGAGTGAGTGAGTGAGTGAGTGAGTGAGTGAGTGAGTGAGTGGGTGAGTGGGTTTGCACACATTATTTTTCATCTCATTCGTTTTTTATGTCAGTTCTCCATTCGACAGAGCAGGTCAATTTCATCTATATCCTCCCTACTCTCCCACTATACCCCTCTGTCATTGATAAAACAGGTCTTGTCTTTACAGCCTATATGGTCTGTAAAGACTATAAAGGCCGGCCTGGATCAACAGGCCGTAATCATGTGTAATACTCCTGCATCCTGTTTAAAAGGCGAGAATTGAGAACCCCTTATTGTGGTTTACGCTAACATGCCCTTTACTGGTTGTTTTAGAATATGTTGGAATATGATTAATACACAGCTTTAAGATTGGCTGCACCCATTTAAAATGGAGGGACATTTTGTTTCTTTACGTCATTTGTACACGCACAAGAGCTTTATGTCTTTTATATAATTAGATTTGCCATAGTACAGCTAAACATATTGTGTAGCGAAAGTATTCCAAAACAGTCATCTAAGAAGTTTCTTAGAAATGAAGGGCACTTCTGTGATGTGCCCCATTTTCTAATCAGTGAGACTGAACGGGGAAACTCCACAGCCCACACCAAACAACAACATTTTGGAGTCAAAAGTAGAGGATTGTTATTATCCTACCCTTGAAAAGAATGACAGTCAGACCAAAGATTAGGCAGAGAAAAAACAGAGAAAGATGAGAGAAAGTCAAATAGGAGGAGCCCCATTTTGAAGCCAGAAAAAACAGATGTATCCACAAAGACCAAGTTGGTTTCCAAGAGTCTGTCGAGGAAACTGCTTTCCTGTGATGGCTGGAAAGACAAGATGTGTCTCTTGCAAAACCTCAACATAGTGGGGTATAGGATCTGCAGTGGTGAGCCGTGTTCATCTCTGAGAGAGATCTCCCACCTATTACTACAAAAAATATGTTTCCTTCTCTGGCTATGAAAGGGTTAACAATGTTGTAAATGCCTTTGAAAGTGGTGACTGATGTACACCACCTCAGCTGGCTCTTCTCAAACCCTTTGTTGTTATTTTGACTATTTCTCAGCTATCTCTTTTCCGTCAGAGATCACCCACCTGAAACTACAAACTGTTGCTGATTGCACTGATGGAGACTTTGATGACGCAAGTAGATAATGAGATAACCCTCTTAAACCACACAGGCCTATACTCAAACCTTGACAACACTTTATTATAGTCTTATAGATATGAATAAGGCAAACCGCAGGGTTGCAGTGGCATGCACAGGGGAACGACAACCTTGCTCCCTCTAAAGTGACTCTAGAAAGCTCCGTAAAATGCCCTCTGCAGTGCCCCTAGGATAGAATGCCCTGTGTAGGGTGTCCTCTAGTTTGCCTCTAAGATAAAGAGAGATGGGTGAAGATTTCCGACCCTGCCCCTAAAATGATCTGTTCACAATACTGTCAAGGGAGACAATAGTTCAAGTTCAAGTTGGAATTCTTGGAACGGTTCACTCAGTCAATGATTTTTTTAATAAAAATAGCACATAATAGGCTACTAAACACATAGTAAAACAGTCCACAGAGTAAAAAGGTCCACATTTAAATAAATATACTTATAAGATAAATATGTAGCCTAGTGTGGCGGTACTTGTGTGTATGTGTGTGTGCGTGTATGTGCGTATGTATATGTGCGCGTCTCAATGGGTCAGAGTCTGAGATAAATCAGGCTTATTCATCACCGACTGATGAATAAGGTGTTGTTGAGGTTCATGCAGAGTTGACCCAACTCTACAGTAGGAGTCATCAGATGGCTGTAAACAGCCGGCTGGTGTCCCCTACTCCTTCACTGTCATAATCCTTCTCCATATCTAAACCGCATTATAGCCTAACAGGTTATAAAACTCCCAGACTATTACACATCCCTTACCCGATAGCCACGGTGCAGGGGAAGGAGTCATTCTGACCTGCCACATCGACTGCATGCCTACAATCCTTCGAGAGATTGACGTACTATTTACTAGTTTAAGGGTGAGTGGAATATGGAACGGAGGGGAATTTGTAAGCAACGGCTGTTGATATCATTAGATACAAATTTGAGTAAATGTCACGTAGGCTTAAAAGCGCTGGCTTCTTCCCCACTAGTGAGTTAATATGCTTTCAGCAGGTCTGTTGCACAAATTAAAGGGATAGGCTGAGATATCTGTGCACTTTTCTTTTTACATATGCAACAGCAGTACAGTGAATTTTGCCATGTTGCTGAAGGTGGGTGCGACCTTGGCAAAAGCTCCCCCTACAATACTTCAATGCTCAAGTTGGCAATGACTGGTATGACACGTGTATGAGGTTGAATGGCTGGAATGGTTTGCCTGATCTGAACCCAACTTCTGTGCTAGTCACTGTTTGTCCATAGCGCTTTGATTGAACATAACGTTGGCTCCTTGAAAGCGCTGACCCATCGGTCGCCAGCACACAACAAATAAGAATTCATTCAAATAAATCAGAAGGATCATATGATGTGTGTAAGTTGTGTGTAGATTGTGTGTAAAATGTGTTTATTGTGTAGCAGGTTGGGATATATCTCTTTAAGAGAGGTGTTTGGGTCTCACATATACAGTATGTATATGTGTATGTAGTATGTAGCTTCTCTTTTTCTCCTCTATAGCATTATTTTATCAACATGTTTAAATGTACACTTGAATTTTCACAACTACTCCCGTTTAAAGATACCTGTTCATGTTCTCTGGGTAGGGAGCAGGGAGTTAAGTTACTAGATAGGAGATGTTGGGATATGTGCTCTGCCCTGCTAGTGGCATAAATTGTCTTGTCCTGTGGCTAGGAGTATATTCACCTGAGCATGGTTGAACTACAATCCGGCAGCAGTGAGTGTAGTTTCAGGACGCTAGCCACCAAAGGTTCAAGGAGTTGCATTGCAGTGACAAACAAACTAAGTAGTTTGGCAGACCCTTGTGTCCATGCAACTTGATTCATCCACGTTCAGGCATTAATACACATCTTGTATGTATGACGGAAGTAGTTATGGGAAGCCTGACATTAACCCAAAAAGCCCAAGCCCTTGCTATGACTATCAGCCCTTTATTACTAAAGGTCAAGTGTCCATAGCAGGAAAAACAGACAAGCGTTATGTATGTGTGTTAGGAGACACCAGACCTGCTACTGGGGATGGTGTACTGCAGTATTTGTTTGACTAATATTATGTTCCCTTGCAAAGAAATCACTTGTGCTCTGATTTGGTGCAGGGGGAGGTTGTGGCGGTGTGAGACCCTCTCTGTCAGTGAAAGGGGGGAATGACATTCTAGAAAAAAAAAAAAGAAGTGTAGCCCCATCTCTTCTTGAGACTTCATCGCCATGCTCATTTGGGGAGCTACGTAGAAGAGTTTTTGCGACAACACTCACTGTTTCACAGCCAGTGCAGTAACTCCTGCCATGAACTGAGTTAAAACTGGGGTTGGACCCAGGGCTACTTCCTCTGAAAAGGGGAATGTTAAAGAAACTTGAGGCTGATGCTGTTCTGGCTGAGGGGTTGGAGATCAATGTGAAAGTTGTTTCAAAGCATGAGTCCAATGGTAGGCCTACACCTGTTAAGAAAGACCTAGAAGGGGTTGCTCCTGTTGGTTCTCCCCCATTGGCTATCTGGCTAAACTGGTAGCGGAACACGCTACATGATGGCTCACTAGCCTATTTCTTTGAGATTATTCACCCTGAGAAGGGTGTGAAAGTGATATATTAAACAGTGTTAATGGAAATGGTTCTAGACAATTATCCACTTTATTGAAAATTATATGACTATTGACAATATTGATGATGCAGTTAATGGCTTCAAATAGGATTTTGTAAATGTTGGACCAATACTGGCTGAAAAAATCCCAGTTTCTGTGAGATCTGATGACAATATTTATGATTTCATAGACAATAATCCAAAATCAATGTTTCTAACAGCAGTGGAAAAGAGTGAAATTATAGAGATTGTTCATAAATGTAAAAACAAAACTTCTACTGACAATAACGACATTGACATGAGAATAGTGAAACATGTCATACAGGGAATTGCAAAAGCACTTACTCACATCTGTAACTTATCATTTAAAACTAGTGACAAACACCACTTCACAAACTACAGGCCTGTTTCACTGCTTCCTTAATTTTCAAAAATCTTAGAAAAACTCTTTGCTGCCAGACTAAACAAATTCATCAATAAGCACAATTTACTAACTGACAGCCAATATGAATTCAGACCAAACCGATCCACTTCATTAGCAGTCATTTAGATAGTTGAAAAAAATCCCAAATTCCTAGACCAAAAGAATTATGCAGCTGGTGTTTTTATTGATCTCAAAAAGGCATTTTATACCATAAATCACGACAGATTAATCAATAAATTAGAACGGTATGGTACCAGGGAGGATGTGTTAAACTGGCTGAGGACAGGCAACAGTTTGCGAAGATGGGTGAATACATTGTTTGGACATTGCTTGTGGTGTCCCCCAGGGGTCAGTGTTGGGGCCAATTATTTTTATTCTCTTCATCAATGATATTTCTAAAACATCAAATATTTTAAAATTTGTGTTATTTGCAGATGACAAATATTTTTTGTTCGGGGGAGGACTTGCAGCAGTTTCTGGAGTTAATTACATCTGAAATGAGCAAATTAAGGCAAGGGAAGGCAAGGCAACTTTATTTATATAGCACTTTTCATACACAAGGCAGACTCAAAGTGCTTTACATATAAACATTGTCATACAATAAACTAGATTTCATAGGTTTATTTTTTAATGTTCAAAGCGTGACAATGGTCACGCGCACTCCATGACGTCGCCAGGCTATTTACAAATTTGAGAAATGCATCTTGGCGTGAACTCGTGCTCGACACAGCAGTTTGAACTTCCGGCTCTTTAAGAGCTGAAAAACAAGCATAGAAAGTATAATTTATTAACGCCAAAGTCATTTTGTGGCTTTGGTTTGTTGGGATTGCGTTTTGTTGTCTTTCTATGATTTCCGAATCTGTCACTGTAGCAAAACGAGAGTTTGCGCCCGCCATTTTGCGACAATCATTATCCCGAGTTTCGTAGGTGGTTAATGAAGATTATCCTGAGATAGCAAACCAATCAGATTGCGCCATCTAGGGAGGTTTCTGTGTAGTATGTACAAAATAAGTATATATGTAAAAGGATTGTGTATATTTAAAGTGTAAATATTGTACATGAAATTGTATGAGTATTTGTATAGTATATATAGATACTGTATATGGATGGTATAAATATATATATGTAAAGATAGATATATTGATTGTATAGATATATAAATATATAGATCTAGATACATTTATTCTATAAATATGTATAGATAGATATATGCATTGTATAAAATATATTATTTATAAAAAAATGATAGTATATCAAGTTGTATATATGTATGAATTGTAAATATCAAATATAGTATTGCCAATTGTATAGATAGATTGTATAGAGTTTACAAGGAACACAAGAAGCTAATATAATACATATTATTTTTTGAGCTGTGGAAAAGGGGTAGGTTTAAATAATGACTCCTTTTCAGGCATATCTTATCAATATATGTAATTTGTATTTTTTTTTTGTGAAATAACTTAAACATCATTCTTGTTTATTGTATTATCATGCTTTACATTTTGTTTCATATTTTTGATATGTCTGAAATAAATTGAATCAATCAATCAATCAATCAAAAAGCCAGGAGATAGTGTATGCGTAAACATTTTTCGAAAACTAACAGCAGCTCATCCTCACTCCACAACACAGTAAACCAATCTAAGTGATGTTGAATAAGAAGCAATGGCAATGATATGACGCCCCCTTCAACTTGGAGCTACTGCGGCCTGTAGTTAGACATACTTACTTGACTGTATGTGTCTGGTCTGAATCAGTTCCTGTGTTCTACTATTGTCATATATTGGCATGTTTTGTGTGTGGTTAAATTAAGCAGTGTTAGTTTTCAGTAACACATTAGCCAAAGTAAGCAAGTAGTTTACCTCTGTGTTTGTGTGTCTGCGTGTGCGTGTGCGTGTGCGTGTGCGCGTGTGTGTGTGTGTGTGTGTGTGTGTGTGTGTGTAGGTGTGGGCATTCTTTGTGATGACGTCTTGACAATAGCATTCCCCCACCACAACATTGTTCACTACACCACTGCCACACATAATGAGGTTGCTTACGCTAAGGAGTGAAGAATATGATGTTTCTGCCATTGTAAACAATATCATACCTGCCATCTTAAAGGATAAACAAACCAAAAAACCTTGATTACACCTGCTACTTTCCAATGTCTTATGGATAAGGTCCTGTAAGGTGGTGAAGGCTGTGCGGCTTACTTAAATTACGTTGTGGTTTACAATGACACTTGTGATGAGCACCTGGTATATTTGGGGACCGTAATCGATTGGTGAATGCCAGCTAATTTCACAAATTTTACTGGGTAGGCTCAACAGTGTCCTTAAATTCCCTGTACCGCAGTCCAGGAAAGAGATGAAGGGGTATCTGGGTATGACTGGCTTTTATTACACATATTTTTGTAACTTTTCTCCCATAGTTTCCCTTTTGACCGAATTGCTTAGGAAGTGTACAAGCTTACCTGTACCCCTTGCTGCCACTATGCCTTTGAAACCGTTTAAACGTTGTTCAGTAGGGCCACAGTGTTGGCAGCACCGCGACTTGACCAAAATTGTACCCTCCATGTGGATGTTAGGGGCATCGGGGCTGGAGCTTTCTTGTCCCAAGTTGATGCAGCTGGGATGGAACATCCAGTGGCAACATTCTCAAGAAAGTTAAATTCATACCAGGTTAAACATTCTGAGATTGAAAGGGAAGCCTTGGCCCTTGTTTGGTCTTTCCAACACTTTTAATTAAGTGGCAAATCCCAATTTGTATACACTGAGCATAATCTGTTGGCTAATCTGCGTACTTTACAGAACCAAAATCCGCTCCTGGTGAGGTGAAACTTGTTTCTAGAGCCATACTTCCTTGGCATTCGTCAAAACAACGGAAAACAGAGCCTGCCTGCTGATGCCCTACCCGAAGCCTCTGTCCCATTAAAAGAAGAAAGTCATGTAAAGTAAATCTTTCTTTGGCCATTAATCCGTTTTTGTTTTTTTTTTGCTTGAGAAAAGGGAGTTGAGGCCCCTTCTCTAAAAGGGTGGGTGTGAGCTGCTTCGTTGGAGTGCAGCAGGTTAATGTGGCGCATTGGGCCAAAATCGATATAAAGCTTGCCCAAAACCTGACACTCTCTCTCTCTCTCTTGCTGCAGGGCTGGCTCTATATGGTTGGTTCCAGTACCATTTTGGGTTTGTTTCTTTCTGGAACCATCTTATAACAATCCATCCACGCTATTTTAAACCCACATCCATACTACTCACATACCGAAGTTACCAACTTACACACATTAATTGGAGCCTTCGAATTTTGATTATTTAATCAATTCCTCTAATTTAACCCATTCTTCATGTGCGGTCTTCCTCTTTGTTATGGGCCTAGATCCAAGGTCAATACATGTAACATTGGGAGTTAAGGTTAGAGTCAAATGACTTGCACTAGAGACGTTTTTGTTGGCATTTATAGAAAGTGAGCGCTCCAACCACCTGATTACATAGACACGCTCTAGTGGGACAAACACTCCTCCGCGTCTCAGTCTACATATACACCACTAACCAATAGGTCCACACACAGCGTAGGGTTTTTCCATTCCATTCCATTCCCGGTTTGCACAAAACATGCAGAGGCTTTTATATTTTCATGTGACATATTTTGATATATAACAGGGTTAAAGAGGCAATCTGCTAGTTTGAGTGAGACTTATTGGCATATTGTTTTGGTGCTGATATGATATGATGGTTGCAACCCAAAATCATCTGTTCTCTCTTGAAAACAGCTGGACGGCATATGTGGTATGGCGTACAATAGATGGCCTTTTTGTCATTACTTCATATAAGAGTTATAATATTTTCATATAGATATTTATTTAGGATGAAACAGGCATAGTATTCAGCTTCTTAGTTTGTTTGAAGTTTTATATAGTTAGCAGGGCATCATAGGATGCACATAGATTATGCAACATATCAACGACAAACAGCTATGCAGTTGCTTGGTTCATTTTTCAGTTTCAGACAGTTTAGAGTTATCATGCCGAAACATAATAACTCTAAACTGTCTTAGAAGATGTGTTCATACAACATCTCACTAGTCACATTTTAGGCCTACAACTGACAAAATGTTCCTATGTAGGCACAGTAGACGGCGTGCCCACAGCACCTACCCACCTTCTCTCAACACGTTCAAGTGCCAAGCAGGATGGTAACACAGACACACCAGAAAAACTCCTACTGAAGCTAATTTAATACATTGTGGTTCAAGCACTCGCTGCCTGGAATGTTACATTCAAATATTGGACCTTTCAATATCCATTTTAACAATATCCTGAAATTATATTTACGTAATCCATCTATTATGTGTATTTTATTATGTTGTACTACTTGCCACTTATTTTTAATGTATTATGCATCCCAAGTATTTGCCTGCCGAAATTCGAAAGAATTTCAATGTAAAGAACAAAGCTTTCAGCACAAATGACAATAAAACACTTCTCTTGACTTTGATGTATTATTTTAGATATCATCTTAGTTCGCATATTATTAATTGATATTGTTTGGTTTGATTTTTTCGTCAACTGTTGTGTGAGTCTGTGAGTGAAATGCTCTATGAAGTTTCTGCTCCAGTTGACTGACTCTGCTAAATTCTGCCAAATCTTGGTCTATATCAATTCGGGGAATACAACACTTCTCACTCAATGGCAGGGAACTGTAGGAAGGATGGGAACAAACAGGGAGGGGACGTTTTCTCTCTTTACAAAACTAGAACACCTCTTGCTAGGTGTTCTAGTTTTGATTTGGCCCAGTTAAGGGGTTTGGTACTATTGATTTGGCCCAGTTAAGGGGTTTGGTATGCATGGAAGCCTCTGAATGCATATATGTTGGCTATTATTTGGCCCTAAGAGGTAGGTAAGAGGTTAACTAAGATTCCCGAATATTTTATCAGGAGAGGATCATGGAAAGACACATTCATTTTAAAAAGTGAATGATAGATCACACAAATTCTGACCAATTTCAGCCAGGAAAAAGTCAACAGAGGGACCAAAAACCGCTATGATGGATATGATTTCTTTTTTCTTTTTCAAGTAAAGTCATTATTTCGAGAGGGTTATGGAAAAGGAAGAAAGAAGACAATTACAGATGTGGAAAAAGTATGACTTTCGAGGAAAGAAGATGTTGCATAAAGATGAAACTATTAATCAAAGCAGAACATGTGAGATTACTTGTGGTGTAATTTACCCATTGGTTGTTTATCCATTACTTTAAATGTTATAAAGTTTATTTGTCCATGTCAACATGAAGGTTAATTTATATTAAAGTAAATCTTTCAGAATGTGAATTATAGTGTTTTTTGGGACACTTCCACTAACTCAGAAAGACACTGCAAACACAAAGTGATAGATGAAAACTCTATGGACCTGCAAATCCTGCAAAAAATATAATGGTAATAAACTAGTGGAGTGGTGTCAGCATTACCTAGTGCAGCACCCCCGGCTTTTCTTGTTGGCCCACAATCCTCTTTGAAGTACACTCAGCTAGCTACATGTCCACTAGCTGAATCTCAAGAATTCAAATATCACACTTGTCAAGTTTTGAATAGAGGGATTACACGTTCCATTTTTCGGCTTTTCTTTTGTCTTTTTGAAGATCCATCACTCTAAAACCCAACACATTTGATGAGAAAAAGAATTCTGAAGCACTCTAACCATTACAGTAGCAACAGCCACAGTAACTATGGCTCATCAGTCAGACAGACAGAAGCTGCTGTTGGATACGGACAGCATCTGGATTTGTTTGTAAAAGCTATGTGTAAGTGGGTTATTTACATCTGTAAGGTAAAGTAAAGTCCTTGGTGGCCACTATTAATTTAAATTTACATTACATTTATATTTAGTGAAATAAGCAGACACTTTTATCCAAAGCGGCTTACAGTAAGCATTTGTCTGAAGAAAGAGAAAGTTTGAAATTTAAAGATTTCAAACGAGCAGTTACTAAATTCAATTTAGTACCACAGATATGTCAGTAGTGTCCTAACTAGCACTCCCCCAATAAAGTATGTCAAAATGGACAAGGAACCATTAAGGAAAATATAGAACAACAAAAGCAAACAGATATAAACTACTAAATCCAGTTTAGGAATAGCAATTGCACTCAAAAGTTACACCTTTTTTACAAGAGCTTTGAACTCTCGCAGGGAGACAAAACTAGCAAAACTTGTGTATAACTAGACTATTTTCTACGTTAAAACTATGGCTCCTGGTTCATCTACTGTTGGCATGAGTCAGAAGGTCTGCTGGGAAGCTTCAAAATTAATGTCAGCAGTCCCATGTCCTCCCACTGGGTACTACTAACAGCAACACCAGCATTGGTGAGATGGTTGTCTAGCATGTACGTCAATGTCAAACCACCACTGTAGGAACATAATTTATGGTTTCTTCATATTGAACCCTCAGACTTTGGTTGTCTACATACGTCTTATTTGACGGGTAACCTTCTACTCATAAGACAAATAAAGTCATCCTTCTACCGTCATAATTGGTAGTATAAAATACAGTGTGCTTTATATTTTACAAACCATCATAACTTACTTGATGCCTCTCAACAGAAAGCAGTACATGTCAAATAAAACCAGATACAGCTAGAAAAACATTCCTTTACAATGAATGACAAACAGTGGTCATCATTTTTTGACCTTCATCATGAGCTTTCAATAAGCTATTTATAATGTATACAAATGCTTGTATGTGCCTGGAATACCCTGGAAAGAGGAACAATTCTAGACCCACTTGAATAGTCTACTCGCACAGTAGAGTAGACTTTTATCAATCCTTACTCACTCTGAGGGGTAGTGTTGTGGTTTAGGGGAGTCATAGTACAGGGTTTCAAATTTATACTAGGCCGTGGATTGAATGCCACAAGAGACCTGGTTTTGAGTGCCCACTGCCCAGACACTGACATTTGTTTTGGCGTTAGCTCAGAGTACTACAACAGCAGGGTAGCAATGGGACTACTGCATGGGAACACTGCAAAAGCTCCACTATTGGCCCGAGTGGGTAAGCCGCATGTTAAAGGTGCTGTAGGTATTTTAAGTAATATCAATTGTGAGTAAATTGTTAGAAAAACGATAGCCATCCATCAGCTATCTGAAAGCCTGTCTGAGAATATTTTTCCAATTGTCTTTGCCTGCCTTTGTATGAAACTATTAACATGGTTGTCGCTCTGGGCGCATATCTGACCCATCAGGGCATATTTTTGCTGATTGGTTCATATTTTTGCTGATTGCCTTTCAATCACAGGTGTGTGAATGCACCTGTGAAACATAAAAATTATGCAGAAGGTGTGTGAATGCACCTCGGAATCCCAAAAATAAAGCAAATGAGAGAAGCAAAGGGAGAAATTAGTCTTGTGAATCTTTTTGGGCTGTTGAGTTTCAGAATCGTGCTTACTTTTGCTGTCTTTAAGACTCTGAATCGTACCTACAACTGCTTTAATATTAATACTCATAATAATGTCGGGGAATACAACACTTGGTAGTACTGGTCATTCTTTTGACCTTGTCTTAGTTGAGGCTGTTTGTGAGGAGCTCTCCTGTCATCAAAACATTGACGTTCTTAATGAATGTTTTTTCTACATTTCATAGGTTGTCCCTAAGGTATTATTATTATTTGGATTGATAAATCCATTCAATTTGGGAATTTACCTGTGTCATTAAATCTTCATCCCTTACACTGATATTGCGCTCAATTCTGTGCTCTGGTCGTCTCATGGCTGGACCCCTCCTTTACAACCCCTCTACCTATGGACTGGATTTAGCTGTTTTAGCGTCAACGTAACTACGCAAACTAGGCATGTAATGTCACCTTCAGAGAGACCCTACTGTTTAGGGTCACTTTAAAGGTCCCCCATGACCCACCTTTTCCCATCCCATCGACAATGGCCCCAACTGCCATTTCTGTTATGACTAAGAATTTTCAATGACCAGCTTTTAGGAATGCAATCTATTCTAGTTCTGTTCTAGTTCTATTCCAAAAGCTTTAGAAAGAATTCCTCGCTTTAACATATGAATACTGTTTCCTCTTCACGCATGTCCCTGAACATTTATAGCCTCTTCTACAAGCATGATGTATGTCCTGTATCTCATTGGTGATCTAAACTTTGTGCCCACATAATTAATGCAGGTTACGTAGACTTGAAATTCATAGTAACGGTTTGCAAAGATGTTTTTTCCAAAAAAAGAAAGGTCAAACAAGTATGGGATAGTTTCCATACCTATTGGAACAAAAGTTTCTGCAACTATTCATTTCAAAGGTGTTTGTCTTCATCTCTTGGAAAGAGCCTGACAGACGCACGGACTGCCTGAGGGGGGATTTATTGCTAATCCTTTGCAATCTATTTCATATTATCCTACATGGCAGGTCCTCTGAGCTTGATGAAGGCGAGATAGACCACCAGATTTTGCTCACCTCCAATAAAGGTCATTGGAAATATAAATGTGCACATTTAAAACTCCTATATAATACCAAAAGTTCTTAGTGAAAGAAAATAAGTCCCAGCATGTTTTCACACA
>OOFH01049964.1:0-12180 GCA_900323355.1 Merlangius merlangus | reverse complement strand
GGAGCGTTTCAGTTCGACACAAAGCCCATCTCCATCTGCTTTGGGTTTCCTCGGGAATGTCGTTCTTATTTATGGCTGATCTTGAAGGAAGCGCAGAGTAACAGCTGAGTGCAGTGGAGGAGGCCTTTTGCAGTGCAATCGTAATACCCATTGTTAAGTTACTACTTGATGCACGAGCACCGTTTGAATACGATTTCTTGCCATTGTTATAATGAGTGAACTTCATGTGTAATCATTATTATGTTGAAGTACAGTAATTCTGTTGCCACATCCCTTTAATCTTCTGTCCGCGTGTAATATACAAAGCGCCCACTTTAGTGAGGCAGTATGATTATGTAATTATGGTTACGTAATTACACAAAATGAAAATCAGTTAGAAATATCAGTTACACAGTTCCATTCAGAAAACCTGTCAACAAAAGTGTGCACAATCATTGTGTATACTATCCATTGGGTGAATCAACTAGTGACTAGTTTTTCACAGAAATGAGATAAGGCAAAATTATTAATTCATGCCTGCGGTACAGTTTTATCTAATGATCGATTTGCCTTTGTTTTTGATGATTGCAGGGTTGATAACAATTCTTTAATTAGTTGCTAAAAGTTGATATATTTCACATTATTTTACATTTAATATAGGGTTAGGATTATTAGCATTCTTAGTTATAAAGTTCAGTGAGATGTAGGATTTGGGATTGGGCCTAAGTGGCCTAAAGCCCAATCCCATTTCTACCACTTATCCCTTCAAAACAAGGGGGAGGGGTAAGGGGAAGGGGTAAGGGGTAGAAATGGGATTGGGCCTAAATATCTCTTGACACGCAGTGCAAGAGGGAGGGGTTCTCACCCCTGTGTCCTTGCCAAGTACCAACTTTATCCCCTAATCATCCCCCAGTTTCTAATTGGATAGTTTCCTCATTCCTCACCTCTCACATGCGACAGCCAGTGAGTGGTGAGTGTTCTGCCGCCAACTGGCAGCTCTGCATCACGCAGGTGGGTGCTACACACTGGAGGTGTCCTAACCCCGAACCAAGACACACACTCACCCCCACACACATGCATAAAATGACTAACTATGTAAATGCTCTGAGCACCTGGAAAAGCACTACATAATTGCTATTCATTATAATTATTAATCAAGGATCCGGCCTCCACATAGGTAGAAGATTATAAAAGGTTGTAAAGTGTTGAGTTCTAAGAAATGTTGTAACTGTCCTCTGTTTTGAATTAGAGTTGAAAGAAAAAGTGTTCCATTATTGCTCAACAATTTTAAAAGAAAATCCATATCCAATAGAAACATTTAGGCTTATGAGCCAGTATTGGCATTTAACATAGTTTTAGGCTTTTTTTCATGATATGGATTTACCAATTAGTCTGGTTAAACAGTGGAAAGGCAATCCCTCATTTAGGGAAAACTTAATAAGTCTTCTCCACAAACAGTTTAATAAGTTGAAATATATCGCCTGGCAATGATAACTGAGCCCTATTACAAAAGTATCGTCCTGACGCGAGCCCCTGCAATGATTGGGATGAATCACCTCAGGGTCTCAGGATCTTAGTTATTTTGTTTGTTTGCCACCTTGATTTGTCCCACTGGGACTTAATGTCGGTGTCGATGTGTGGAGCTCAAATGAGCAGAGAGTAGCACACTTATACAGCAGAATTCACCGTGGAAAGCGGAGCAACTCACACCCCCTTTGGCTCCATTTTATAGCCCCGTAATGGCCCGAGTGTGATTTGTTTTCCTTCCACATTTTTCCAAAGGTTGTGGCCAACTTGCCTATTCTTTCGTGCTCTGGGAGATAATTGAGCATTTGGAGCTGAATGTCAAGAAGCTCAGTCAGTACAACTTATTGGCTTGTCTTTCATTTTTCCTCCTCTTTTAAGTTTTTCTTTCCCCAAGTCCCTCTCTAATGATACCAATGCATCATTATGAATGCCTGTGTTCCTCGGACTAGATTATGCCGTTTCAATGATGGATGCCTTGTTTTTTTCCTCATGACGGAGTCTCTTTGCAGTCCGCGTGTTTTGCCAGCGTCCGCGTCTGTCTGTATGCTTAAGTGTTCTTTACCAGGGTCTCATCTCTGTACCCTAGCGGCTCACTCCTCCACCCCACCCCAGGTTTTCTAATGTTTCCGACCCTCTCATTGTTATTCCAGACTGGAGCTGTCAAAAGTAAGCTTTCCCTCGCCGCCACAATCACCTCTAACCTCAGCCGTAAAATGCAGCACTCCCAGGGCCCGGGACGGTTCCATCCTGAGTCATTTCTTCCAGAAGGGACTCAAAGTGTCCCCCACTAAGACCACCCAACAAGGAGCAAGCACTCCTCGCGTCTCCCGCACGAGAATACAGGCCAGACTCGCCGGGGCCTCGAGTCAAGCAGAGCTCCCCTTAACAAACACTTCTCTTGGAGTGGCGATAAAAGAAGAGCTTAAGGAGGAAGAGATAGCGATGGAGGTTTCATCTTCGGTCGCTCAAGCACCCACCGCCTCTTCCTTGGCAGCAGAAAAGGATGTGAAGCCGGTGATCAAAGGTCAGACATATCATATATTTTGGGGACCTGTGTGGTTCGTGCAGATCCAAAGAGTTTTTTTTTGGGGGGGGGGAGGGGCGTCGATCGGTGTGCGCGTCCGTTCAAAGTAAAGAAAAGTGATTCCGGAAATTATTTTGTTAGGGGACCAATCACAGCCCTTGCCGTCGTGTCGACGGAAGGTTAAATATTTGATGTGCTTGCGCACGTTAGAGCTGCACCCATGAAAAGTTGAAGATAATCTAACATTCATTTTCAGAATGAGAGGGTTTGAGGAGAAGTATGCACTTATTGTGCAGCAGCTGGACGCAGGGTGCAAGTGCAGTTGGAAGTGACGACTGAGGTGAATTCAGTGAAGCATAACTTCCTACTATCTGACTTTTTCAAAATAATTGAGAAAAAAGGATGTGCTAAATGCACACTCTGCATTAAAGAAATTAATTATGCCGGCAGGGGTGTATATGCCCTGGATGCACACTATAAGGCAGATATTCATCGGAAGAAAGTGACAACGACAATAACTACACAAAGTGTTGCACAGCTTCTCCGAAACCCTCTCCCAGAAACCCCCAAAGCAGCAGATAAGATCAGGGACAGTGCCAGGCCTACACTGCCAGTACCTGTACCTGTGATCGCATATCCAATGCAGAGGTGTGTTTGTATGTGTGTGTGTGAAAATAAATGAACTTAGTTTAAAAAGTCACTTTAACTGAGTAACTAATATATATTTTTTCTTTCTAGGCGGATATTATGCCGTCATATTTTTTCCGACTTCGGGTAGCTCTCTTTTTTTTGTCATACATGTCTTTGCATCCCTGAAAGGTGAAAATCGCTTCGATTTTGTGACATTCCACATTTCGTTGCCTATCAAATCAATTAAAGGGTGATTCTATACTGCTGGTTTGAGCACATTCAAATCTCTATTAATTAGTGAATCAAACTTTTCAGATTTAGAGGGTTAGAGGTTTAGAGTGTGATACATTTTTTTCATAAAAATAAATGACTCCACCTCACAACACTTTGATCGGTGTCGTGCCAAGCGTTCATTCTTCTGGTTGTCTGTTCCAGTTGATTGCCCCGTGTGCTCGGTGGGTATCCCCCAGCAGATGATCAACAAGCACCTGGACTCCTGCCTGACCCGCGGGGAGAAGAAGGAGTCCCTGAGGAGGTGAGCTGAAAATAAACCGTGGCTAAAAGCAGGCCCACGTGCCCCCTGCTAAGCTGTTTGCTAAGGCCTCTTTAATGGACTGCCGGAGTGGAAGCAAGAGGCAGAAGCCTGCCCACCCGGAGGGCCAGAGCCACGGCGGGGATCGTGCACTCAGCCGTAGTCTGTAGAACGACCATAAAGTCACACTCGATGGCCGGTAGTTGTAATTGTTCAACCGGAGTAAATGAGTGAGCCGTCGCGCTGCATGATGAGAGGTGCAACGTTGTATGTCACATCGAGTGTAAATGGCTGCGTGGCGTCAGCATGCAGAACAAGGCCAGGGGTCGGATATCGCTGCTGTGGAGCGGCAGTCTTGGTAACAGCTGTCTGCAGCGGTTGTATGAGACGATTGTGACGCTATTCTTAACACGTAATGTTTACTTGTCGGAAAGTTTCTCCTGCACACTCGGGAGCTCCTGTTCTCGGCAGACGGATCACCGCCAACTGCTGGTCTTTTTTTTATAACAAATAAATCAATGCAACGTTGAATTTATTAAAAGTGTAGCTCAAGTCTTGGTTTTTAAATCTGCAGCATTACCATGGAGGAGCTGATCCTTATTCCCTATTGTAATTCGACTTTCTTTTAATTCTAATTCAATTTCTCCTGGGTTCAGCATGCTCTTTTTTGCAAGAAAACACTTTATGTAGAAATGTCATTTGCAACAAATATACCCGTTTTCTGATGCTCAGTCATTTAAAAGGATCAGACAGCCCTAATATTTGACTATGCCCTCCTGGTACAGGGGTAGCACAGCGATCCTAACTAATAGCCTGAGCACCCGCTCTGCATGGGCGGCCAATAAACCCTCGTACGGTCTGTGCAAGAGCCCGTTAATAAAAGGCTTTCCTGGGTGATTAATCGGGGTGGTCCATTTAATGCCTGGGCATATTTGCATGACTGCATTGCGTTGGTAATCTGTGGCCGGCGACGTTGATTTATGACACCGATGCAAACCATCTCACTACAGGGCATGGCTACACGCTTTCCCAACTTTGAGGCACCCTGCTCTTAAGTATGCCTACCGCGTCTCCCGTGTTGTCTTCTTGGATGAGCAAGCGGAAAAAAAGCTAACCATTAGCAGACGTTGCACACGGCGTCCACAGAGAACGAGACGAGTACAAATGCAGAGATAATGATTACACTCAACCACACAAAAAACCCTTCGCATGTGATGCTGATGTGGCCAATGATTAAGCGTGTATTGCTGTCGTTTGAGTGTCTGGCTACTACACTCAACCCCTTGCTGACAAGGGCTGGCTAAATGGCTCTAAGCCTTCAATAGCCCATCGTTACACTAAGCAGACATGGCCCCTGTGAGCTAAAGGTTAATTGTTGACATCTTTATCGTTGGGCTGTAGTGCCTCTCCTCCTTATGGCCCACCCGGCCCATACTAATACTTAATTATAGTGTTTGATTTCTTTGTACGCTCGAGAAGTAGCCACGAAGTAACCGTGATCTAAGATCACATCTAAGGTCATCAAGGTTTCTGTAGCAGAGGTTTCTGTAGAGCAGCGGACAGGGCAGGGCTCGACGATGGGGTTTGACTTGTACTTCTGTTTGAATACGCTTGGTTCTAAAACAAAGATGACGCACAAAGTAGACGGCGTGCAGTTGCATACATTCAACAGAACACACAGCTGTATGACATGCTAATTACTAATGAATACCGTAATTATAATCTGATTGATTGCCGAGTCATCTATAAATGGCAGGCAAAGGAAGCAGGTGAAATCAATCAAAAACGCTTGGGTCATTATGGGTTACGCAAGCAAAAGTACAACCCCATAGGGGCTAATAACGGGCCTTTTAATTAAAACATGCCAATTATATACTTTTGGTCGAAGACCAAAAAGATAAAGCAAGCCAGATGTAGATAATTATGTCCTGGATTGTGATCGAAGATAAGGGCCTCTGATTTAGCGTTGGCAGCAGATTGTCTGTGGTGTGTTGGACGTGAGCTTTACATATCAGCCAGTAGAAGTCCTTTAGCTGTCCGCATTGATCCGTCCACGAGTTGAACCGGCGTGTCCGCCCCCCCCCCCCCCTGCCTTGCAGCTCGCTGGTGGCCAAGAGGAAGCCGATGGGTAAGCTGGTGTACCACCTGCTGTCACTGAACGACCTGAGGAGAAGGCTCCGGGACTGCCACCTGCCCGCACAGGGCCCCCGCGACCATCTAGTCAGGATGCACCAGGACTTTGTGCACGTCTACAACGCCCAGTGCGACTCTCTGAGTCCCAAATCAGGTTTGGTTGGACCCAGATTAGTGTGTGTGTGTGTGTGTGTGCGTTCATGCGTGCGTGTGTTTGTGCGTGTGTGTGTGCGTACGTACGTACACGTTACTGTTAGTCTTTTATGCAGGGCAGCTGTTTCTGCTGGCACTTATTAACTGTGGTCAATGTTCACATTAAATACGTATCATTTATTCAACGTTCATATATGTCGGTACATGCAGAGTTTCTCGTATTTTAGACGATCATCTTCTGCTTGATCTTTATCAGTTATTGCCATCAGTTATAGCCCAAAACTTTTGGATTTGGTGAGAGCGGTGTTGGGAGTGTGAACGGAAGATTATCTGGCTGCCCATAAAGATCTATCCATCTTCTTTTCACAGTTGAGGAGATCGCTAAAGAAGTGGAGGCCAATGAGAAGATGAGGAACCAGCTGCAGGGAAAGGCCAAGCCTGTGTGTGCTCACAACTTACCGTTCCCTTGGCATTTCAAACCACAATCTAGTTCTCTTTCGTCCTTTCAGAGGCCTCCCTTATCCCCTGATGATTATTCATATCAATCACATGACCTAACATTACTGCTCAGTGTCTTTGGGTAATGTGATGTAATCTATTTTTTCCTTTTTGGATCTGTTTTCAGGTCTTGGTCTTCTCGAAGTGTCAGTCTGAGGTGGAGATCGACGAGGTGCATTCTAGTTACAGTAAGTGATGGGAGCTCAAAAACACGTTTCCCATGCCACTCTTTGTTTGGCTGCTTTCCCTCGCAACCAGCTGTGTGCTTCAGATTCTGTGAAGATAAGATTTTTGCGGGCAACTTAATCAGAAAGTATCTGACTAGTGTAGAGATTTGGAGCAGAGGTCTGACTTACTGCAGATGTCTCGTTTTATAAATTGACAGCTTTTGCGCTATTCAGATTGGTTTTTATCCTTTTTGTTCTCGTTATAGCAATAATGGCCACAGCTTAATGGACTGAACTGAATGTAGCCCATCTGTAGCAAGCGCCTGGCTAATCACTCATTTATATTGTCGATGTGTGTCCGCGTCAGCCGACGGCCCCCGAAAAAGTTTCCGAAAAGGGAGAGCTCAGCCGCATGGATTTGATGCATTGTGTTTGTCTGTGCCAAAGGTACCCATGACAACGCTTTGTCAAACCCACTGTATTTGGTATGCACGGCCTTCGGTTAAGTGGGAACACTACTTAACCACACTATGCATGTGTGGGGTTGACTCACTGCCACCACAAACGGAGGCGAGGCAGGTGAGGTGCCTGCGTTATAATCCCTTCTTATGGATGCCTGTGATTGGGCGGCGGTAACGTTGTGACGGAAAGGATTGTTGGCAAGGTGACCCTCGGTTGTTCAGAGGCCAGGGGCTAATTAAATATCACACACGCACACGGTATGTTGTCCTTTAGTGACGCTTTCCGCCGTGAATTCCAATGTCCTTGGGTATGGATATTCTATTGTTGTTTTTTGTCATTGTTGTCTTGTGGTGTTCAGAATAGAGGACAGGGGTGTGGCACGGCGTCCCTGACCTTTCACTCCCATTCAGGAGAAGCTAGTCACAGAGCTGGCGAGCCACTCTAAGTGGTGAGTGAAGAAAAAGTGGGTGAAAGATGGGAGGACGGAGAGATCTATAAATAGACAGCCTGATGCTGTCTGTGATCTATCAGGGGAGGATGCAGATGACTCACTCTGTGGCAATAGAGCTCACAGAAGGGGCTAAATATGAAGCTAGGGCTACGTTTTAGCATGGGTGAGTGGCTTTACCTAGTCAAAATGTAACCTTTCGCTGAACCTTTTGCTACTCGAACGGGGCCCCTTTTCCATTAGGAAGGCTGTAACAAATATTAAATATTGGATCACACTTTAGAAGTTTCACTTTGTGAACCTAGCATATTTCATCTATCCAAAGTCGAGGTTATCCTCTTCTTCAAAGTCTGTGATTCTACGATCCATCCTCACCGAGCACCACTTCCTCCTTAGATTATGAAATTCATTTAGAAAACAAACAAAAAAGCATTTCATATGAATAGATAACAGGGAGGTGAATGAACAGCTTCACACAGGAAATCTTGACAAGTGTTTAGGATCTTCAATGCGCCCGTGTGTATCGGAGGAATGCATGGAAGAGCAGCCCTGAAGGGTCTGGTTTGACTCCACAGGTGGTTGACATTTCTGAGTCTGCTTGCTGTTAAAGGAAAAACTTCGGGCTCCAGGCATGAGACACCTTCAGTTATTAACCGCCAGGTTTATAACTGAAGGAGCACAAAAAAAAAGAGGTTATGGCCTGGTACATAAAAAAAATAAAATGAAAGGAGAAAACAACATTACAAGGTCAACGATTGCAATTCCTCTGATAAGAATGTTGTTGCCAACATTATGATGGAAGCGGTTATCTGCTGCATTCAAGTAGTTACCAATTCATAGTCAAGTGTGTGGTTTAGTTCTATCGATATAATAGTTGTTCAATTTAATCATCCAATTTAAAATGTTTTGTTTCATAATTCCCTTATTCTGAATCCTTGCACTCATTTTCCAACTTGCAATCGTTAATTACTCCAAATTGAATTGCAGCCGGAGCTATGAAGGGCATGACTTTTCATGCGTCCTGCAAACAGATGCAAGCCTGAAGATAAGCCCACCATGATGCCAGAGGCAGAATGAGTTTTCCTTTTCCTTAGGTCCCACTCACCACCCAGGCATTCCTCATTGTGAATAGGTCCTCGTCTCATTTAGCGTGCGCGGCATCGCCATTGTAACCGGGCAACGACTCAATCCATTCGCTGTCTCAGGCTTGGCCCCAGGCCCCCAGGAGCAGTGCGTACTTACCGCGATCCACCAGTGCTCAGCGGCCAAGCCTGACATTGCAGCGGTTTTAGCGGGCTGTGGAAGCGTCCCTCGATTCATTCAGTCCCAGAAGTAGTTATCCCCGTTCACTCCAATACAAGTGGGGAACAGGAATGTGTCTCCGCAAAAAAACTGTGGATATCAATCAAAGGCTCATAATTATCCTTATACCATGTACTAATAAAATGTAAGTTTTCTCTTTTCAAAACGCCACCTCAAGCGTTTTATTTTATTAATGTATTTATTGCAGGAGATGGAGGGGTGGGCAGCTGAAAGGAGTCGTAGTGAAACAAATGTTGTTTCGGCCCGGCATAATAATTGTTAAATAATAATTGTTGTCCAGATGGCAAGGAGGAGTGTAATTTAAAGATCACATATAGAGAATCATCGCTTATCATGCTACAATGCTAACAATGCTAGTTAACGAGAATATCACTGCAGTTAGCATGTTGTGGAGGAGGATTGAATCAGGATGCAGCCTCTGGTTTTCCTATACGTTAGTTATATGTGATGAGGACTGATGTATGGAGGCTAGCCATTCCCCAAGCGTGCGCTTCACTCACAGCTCCTATAGTATACAAGGCCATGATTGTATGATGATTGGATTTTATTTTTTTGGGCTGCCGAACTGGCTGGCATTTGTGTTAGTCGTGATAGCCCAGTCGAGTTTTTAAGTCACTTTGACTTACTACGCACTCTGATACTACTACTGTGTGTCTCCGGTGACCAATGAGCACGCCTGTTGCAAAAGATTCTAATGCATCTCATCCCAGTTTCTCTGTTCATTTGAAATGAAATGATAACCCTCAAATTGAGTTGCGCCTTTACACAGTTAAACCCCGTCTATTACATTTGTTCCGCCTGGAGCCTGCACATTGATCGGGTTATGTGTTGCACATGTACTTTCAACTAACATCTTTTAGTGTTTCCCAGGCAGCCTTCGAAAGAGGTGTATTTCAGTTTGGTTGAGTGGTTGGTTGCATTGTTTGACTGACAGTTTCCTGAGATGGGTTGTCTTGCTCTGGCCTGGTCATTGTTGTGAACTCAAACAGGCTCAAACGTGACGGCTGTGCACACGGTGCTGTGGGACACCTCATTGGAAGTACGGCAGAGACCCTGTGTAATCAAAATTGAATACACTGAGAAAACAAGTTGCCTGATATAAATAGTGACATCAGATATTTCATGGCTCCTGTAGTGTTTGAGCTGGGCTGTTAGTATTCTGTTTGGTCGTTTGATCATTGCTGACAGTGCTGTGTGAGTAATGTTGTCGTTTTTGCAAACTTCCTGTCTGCTTTTTGCAGTTAGGATTCCCCGCCCGCCTCCCCACGTCACCATAAATGGAGTTATTGCGTGACTCTTCTCTCTGTATCCTGGCAGCTTTCATTTCTACAGACAGTTTTATTTGCCAGGCAAGTTTTGGGGTGTGGGCCGTTCCTGGGAGCCCTGGAATAGGCAGCTTCGCCTGTTCCACCGTTGTCTATCAACACTGAGATCCTGCCGCCTGCCTGTAAACACACAGGGAGGGACGTCTCTTTATGGGATTCTGTCTTCCGATTGGATAAAGTGGGAACGGGATACCTGAAAACGTGTTTTCTGTATACTCTGAGCATAGGGTCTTGGAGAAACACATCACTGACCCAACACGCTGCATCAGCGATTACTTTCAAAGTATGGAGCTATTTAACACTTGTTTCAATAAATATATATTTTTAACCTGCTCTCTTGCACTTGCCAGTTATAATAATGAACGCTGAGCCATTGGTGTTTAGTACATTCCTGGATGTATTATTTATTGTTGAATGTCTGGTATTTGCAGTGCATGGGTTACGGCCGTCTAAACCCCGGTATTTATGAAAGGCGTGTGGCCGCGGCAAGGTCAGAATCTCATCATGTCAAAATATTAATTTGACCAGACAATTTGTTTCACCGGCGGTGGAGAGAAAACGGTCAGCACCGTCTAACAAATGTTAATATCAAATGATAAAATAATAAACTGACCAATTTTCCAATTGAAAAACAAATGCCGCACATGCAATGCGTTCCAATGATTGACATGAACAGATCCCGGTGTCACGGCAACAGGGCTACTACTAGAGAATGTGAATGACATGGAGAGCTAATGAGTACCATGTTACCGAAGAGAGAGCTCACCTAAGCTCACCTTAACTCAATTTACTTCTGTAAACAGGAGAGTCGCAAGAATGCCCTGCGCCACAAGGCTATCTTAGCGAGTCAATGATTCATTTCCTCTCACCCATGTCACTTATTGGAAGGTTAAAAAAATGTCTTAACAAAGCCCTGTTTTTGGGAGCCATATAATTGGTCCATGTTTTATTTTTAATGATCAATCCGGCTTTCCTCTGCTGAAAGCTCATAATCTATACAAGTCTGCAACTTGATTGTATGTCTGCGACAGTCTGGGGATAAAATGTTATCCCTAAAGCGAAGTAATTAAGTTCTGTATGCATTGAAATACATAATGCCCTGCATTTTATACCTGAGTGGTTTCCCATCAAGAAACTGCCAACGTCAATTTAACCAAATCAGTGAGCAGAAACTTCACAAAGTCATGCTTCACATACACACAAGATCCTACCACAGCCATTATGTTGGCATAATGCAGTCTATTATGCTGAGGATTTGTGTGTTGCTGTGTTACCTGTAAGCCTAGCTGTTTTTGGTCCTCTAACCCTTTAGACACAGCAGAGCAACCAGTTAGTTTTTTTCAATAGACTGAAGTGCTAAAGTGCTTAATTTTTGCTTAAGCACTTTAGGAAAAAGTGATTTTTCTTTTTCCTGTCTGAAATTAATATTGAATAATGAATTTCATTATTTCAACTGTTGCCTTTTATGGTCAATGTTTTATTTCCCCTTCCCCTTGAGTTTTTAAAGTGGCGTGTTATATCGGATAGATAACACGTCATCCAGTGTGCTGTTCGTCACTACTTTCCTTAAACTTGGATTGAAAAAAAGACAAACATTGCATATCATACTACATCATTTTACATTTTATTATAAAGAACACAATACATCCCCGTACATCTGCAAGGGATTCATAGATCAGATAAGAGTATGGGAGACGACCATGACTCGATTTAGCCCAGCGTAAGCCTGTGGTTATTGGGTTATGGATAGTCAAGCTGGACCTGCTGAGGTAGATGAGTAGTCCTGTCCAGGTCAAAAGTTTATCCTGATGAAATCAGAAACAGAAGACTCGAAAAGCTTGCGCTTAAATCCAGTAGAGGGGACGAAAAAGGCAAAGATACGGCTGCTGAGAAATAATGTAGGGTGATTGGATTGCATATACAGAAATGTCAACATTTGAGTCATCTGTCAAATGATCATGCTGGCGTTTTACTAATCA
>OOFH01049962.1:0-13603 GCA_900323355.1 Merlangius merlangus | reverse complement strand
GCCTGGTGTTTCATCAACAATCCCATATCCTCTCCTCCTCCTCCTCCACCAAGGCGTGCAAGAGGAGACATGCTGCCCATCGCGCGCAATACCGCTGAGGGCCGGACAGGAGTGGCTGCCTATGGGGTTGAAGACTTAATTTTTTATATCCGATTTATCCGGCTCCATACCAATGACCGTAAATCCCAACGCTGATCTCCACCACCACACCCTGCATCTAGCCTCACCACCACCACCACCACCACCCTAAATCTCACCCTCCTCCACCCCCTCCTCTGCCTCCTCCCCTCTTCTAGAGACCCTCATCTATTCTCGTTACCTGCAGCGAAAAAGGCAAAGACAGCCAGGCATTACGCTTTGTTGCAAAGCCGGGCTTGGGATGCGAGGCTGGACGGCCTGCCAGCCCAACAGGCCTGGATTCCCTCGCCTGTGTGAAAATGGATGATGAAACCAGATGAGTATCGGAGCAAGAGGAGGAGACCGGGCTCGGTTGTTATCCCCGCTGATAAAACTTAAAGACTCTTCAGAGGGCGTTTCTTTTTTCGAATCGAGCACACGTTTTCGAATGGATAAATCACTTGACCCTAAACGTGCATTCGAAAGACCCCTGGCCAATATAAACAGCATGTCCGATATAAACACCATGACCATATTGCAAGAAAATAAATGGTATCAGTTGAACCCATCATAACCATACAAGAAGATAATTGCATTTGTTATTTAAATGTAGGCCTACTCATTATCATAGTCTCCTAAGTTCAACACGTAGGCCTATGTGACACACAGCTGAAACACTTTGGTGCTACCATCTGAAACCATGCATGTGTGGAGACGGTGATTTATATTCTGGAACACAAGGCCATCTGTAACAATTTATAAAAGACGAAAATCCTGCGTATAACGCATTATTATAATAAAGGGATGTCACATCGCAAGTGACTAGTCAGCACTGTGTGCGCGAGAGACACCCTGACAACGAGGAGACGCGATGTAAACGCGCGGGGTGAATGCTGAGGAAGCGGATAAATGTGTGATAGTCATCACTCGACGCTCATAACTTGACATCCATTGGGCTTTCGAATCCATATCACGTCAATCCAGCTCCCAGATTAGGGTAGAGTGGGGGGAAAACACAGATGCTTATCCACCGCGCAGACCTTTTGTCCGGTGGTGCTGATGCTGTGTGTTTCGGGGTGAATTCTCCAAACGTCTGAATGCAATGCTGTAGTGATTCAGCATGGACGAAACGCTCCGTGTTATGCGTGCAGATTGCACGATACAACACAACAACAAATGCCAATTAACGATATGTCGCTATGTCGGTTCGTCTCGGCGCTGGTCCATTGTTGGCGTCTCAGGAGCGGCTCAACGAATTGCCGCTCCAGGTGAACCAAAGAAAAACAACAACGCCACTGTCGAAATTAGGATTTGTAATCTTCTGTTGTAAAATAAGCCATCCTCACACGCATTTGAAACCTCGCACGAAACCCGACCTGTCCATATCATCAATCACACACACACTCACACACACAAACACGCACACACACACATCCTTGATAAATGTCATGAGAAATTCCGAAACCAACCTGGCGGTCTTCCTAGAGCGATGAAGCAGCAGGTTTGAGCAGCTCTGATAATGTGTGCGAGTTGCCAGACCACCAAAGCAAACACTCCGGGCACGCCGACTTATCAAAATGGCAATCTTACTACACGCGACTCGCACATTGCACGCGCCGACACGACCCTCCACGTTCCAATATGTATCGCTCGTGAGAGTCGGCCAAAAGCTCCCGTGCACAAAACAAGCGCGGGAGGAAAATCCCTGCGCTCAGCGTCTTGCAATAAAACATGACACTGTCGCGATATTCAAAAGAAACATCGTCATTGAAAACGAACACAATTTCACATGTGAACAGTGCATTGTCTTTCATAGACGCGCACAGTCAGTGGATACACTGGCTGTATAACCGCGCCGGAACAGGCGGTGGAAATACTGGCTGCTATCTCAGCGTGGTAACATCACAAGCTAGCTCTCGCTAGCCACAGCCAGCACCGGCAGAGAGAGCCCCCCTCGCCCGTTGCTGGAGGGGCGCGAGGACGGCTAGCCACGGCAATCTCCAGCAGCGCGATGAGAGTGCTCGCGCCTGTCAGTGCCGAGGTAAAGGCGTGCACGCTCAGCATAACATCACAAATGTCAAACGATTCCACGTTATACACAACTCACCTAGGTCGGGTCGGGGATGGCGGGTCAGCGGTAATGCGTCCTAAATATGATCACGCGGCGGACTGGACATTTAACATCAGGTCTTTAAATTTGGTCTGCCCGAGAAGTAGACTTGAGCCACCGCTGGTGCGCTTCTTGTTGATTCTCTTTTCCCCTTGTGTTGGAGCCAGGCGTCATGATGTTTGGTCACGTGTCTCCATTCATGAGTGATATTTTTCCACACGGGAAGATATTAAAAAGTCACCTAATGTGGTCCGACCTCTACACATTATTACAAAGTATCGCCCTGTGTTTGTTTACATGGGTTCAATGCGTGTTGAGCACCTCTTTTTTTAAGGGGAAGACGCCAATCTCCTGGTTTCTCATTTAGTCATCACACGATACCAGGACAGGACGGCAACATTATACGTGGAGGTTAATTGAGTAAAAATAAAATGAAAAAATTACCAAGATGTTGTCTCCGTGTTTATTCTCATCTCAACATAAAACATTGCATACAAACTAATAAATTAGATGCTTATGTTATGTTGACGCAGGGAACTGAATGGGAGTATGAGTGGAATGTGTTAATGTGACACTTGGCATTTCCTCAGACCCTTGGGCTCGGTGAACGCTATCTGGACATGCCCATGTATGCCTTAAGCTATAAATAGAAACAAGTCAGCAAAATCCATTGTCTTAGAGGATAGAGTCCAACTATAATGAATGTGTGCCGACATAGTCGGTGTGATTATTATTGTATGTTTAAAACCAAAGGTTCTAATGAAAAATCAATGGTATTTTGAATGAACAAAAGTGAAAATAAATAAAAGAATATATATAAATCCAAGATTTTATTCCAGTTTGTAGCACAATGAAGGCAACAATGTATGTTCCATATCATCCCACCCTCATAACAATGTAATTATCTTTATCAAATGAAGGCTTGGTTTTACCTCCCTGACGCAAGTGTTTCAAAGTTTTTACAGACATTAACGACAGAATTCTGTATATTGCCCCAACGTTATAACGCTTTGCTTTGACCTGCACGATGAGTGCTATGCAAGGGGTGGGGGGGGGGACGCCCAGTTCACTTCTTTGACCTTGGGTTGCTCTGGGTGAAGATACTGATGCGGCCCGCGTGGCCGACCCCCCCAGACATGGTCACACCGGGCTGCTGCAGAACCTTGTCCAGGGTGGTCTTCTTTATGGCCGCCGGGGAAATCTGCTCCTGGTCTGCCAAGAACTGCAGCTCCCTGTTTTGTTCAGGACGAGAGGGGCACAGTGCGTTTAATTATTATTACCGTATAATACGAGGTATTTCTTAAAATAGACGCGTCAATTAACGGACTGAACACGCTAGTCTGGGTATCTAGCACCATCTTGTGGCTTACAGCGGCATGCAAATATTAAGAATAGATGTTCGGCCAAACCGATGAACAATAAAACTCCCAAGCGGAACAATTCAAATACAAACATGAACTATGAATAGATCGTGTTTTTTTTCCTTTTTACCTTGTCCTAATACACGACGCCTCAACGGCGTTGATAAGGAGGCTTCTGAAGCCCCCGCTCTCCATGACGTGCAGTGCGTGGATTGTGGCGCCCCCTGGCGAGCACACGTTGTCCTTCAGTTGGCCAGGATGCTGCTCCGAGTCCAGCAACATCTTAGCGGCTCCCTTAAATGATAAATGATGCATAAAATCATACATCATAATAAAATATATATACATCGTCCACATAAAATTATGTCGCATTTAAAAAAGCAGGAGCTTACAATTCTAACATTCTCAACCAAGCTGTTGCAGTCTACTAAATAGTTAAAAGAAGCAAAGGTAAAATCAAATCATCCCAATATGACATATCTTTTTTGTGATTTACTTCAAAACCCTTTCTTCACATTCATTTTCATAAAACACAAATCCAAGTGAAAACGCAGACAACCAGCCCCAACGCTGGGACACAACACAATAATGCAACACAAAACAGGATGTCCTTACAAGCAGGGCCTGGGCGGCGAGGCGCACGGCAAGCCGCCTTGGCAGACCCATCTTCACCCCACCGTCCGAGAGGGCGTCTACTGCCAAGAACGCCTACGGAGAAACCCCACAAATACATCACCCACTCCTATAGTTACACAGCTTGAAATGGGGAGGAAACACCAAATAGGCAGCTTGGGGATTTCTAGACACAGGGTGTAAGCAACAAAGCCCTCAGCTTAATAGACAGTGCCTGTCTTCACAGTTCGACATGCTGCACAACGACTTTACAGGCAGCCAATGGCAGCTACAAATATATATGAAGCCTCCTCAAAACAAGGTAGACACATCAGCTGAGAGACACACATGTTTGGCACAACCCAAGTTGCTGCTGCATCTTATTGCTGCTTTTTAATGTTTTGTAATGTTTGCCATGTTTCTTGGTGTCCATGTGTAATGTGCTGATGTGTGTCTGTAAATGTCAAGTGCACAGTTCATACACAAGGCAGACTCAATATGCTTCCCATATAACCGTTACGTCATGAAATAAATTAAAACAGGATTTCGAAGAATCCATAAAAAGACATATGCAAACAGGATCTAAAATAATGCACAAAAGACATTTGAACAAAATAAGTTAAATGTGCATGTAGTCAGAGCTCGAGTCTCGGATCTCAAAGAAGTTTATTCCTGCCATGTGTTGCATAGTAGCGGAATCCTGCTTTCCGTGTTTTGTTTTGACTCCGGGAACCAATAGCTGATTGGTCCCAGTTGATCTTAAACCTCTGGAGGGTTCAAATAGTGAAAGCATTTCTGTGATATGCTTTAGCGATACTAAAACGCCTGGTGATTTATAGGTGAGCAGACGTATTTTGAAATCAATCCTCTGACATGGGGGATTTGAGAACTGGTGTGATGTGTTCAAATCTGTTGGTCTCATGGTGTAGCCTAACTTTCAGTTTCAGTCTCATCTTTGGCAATCATCTCAGTTTTGTCTATATTTAGTTGGCGTTAAATTCCACCACATTCAGTCCTTGACCTGCTTAATGCACTGGCACAGCAGACCTATCAGAAGATAGTCAGCTGGTGATGGGGCTATATGGATTTGTGTGTAGTCGGCATAACAACGGTAGGCAATGTTGTTATTTCGCAATATTAGGCCTAGTGGGAGCATGTAGGGATAGAATAACGATGGTCCTAGGATTGAACCTTTGATGACTCATGTCACGTTAGTAAGTTCAGTTACATAGTTACAAATGGAGACAAAGTAGTTCCCGTCTGATAGATATGACCTGAACAAGTTTAAGAATGCCGGAAAGCCCAACCCTGATTTCCAATCTGTCCAAAAGTATTGAGTGGTCGACAGTGTCGCACGCAGCACTGAGGTCTAATGGCATCACTATTGAAAGGTTGCCATAGTCTATGTTTAGACAAATTCATTCACAACTTTAATAAGAGCAGTGTGGGTGCAATGAAAGGGTTGAAATGTTGCTGAAAGCTTTCTCTATCATTTTACTTATGAAGGGTCAATTTTATATCGGTCTGTTACGTCTGTAAATGTTAATGATAGAAGAATCTATGCTCCGCTTTTTTAAAAGGGGGTTTAATGAATTCATTTCCCAAGCCTTTTGGAAGTGGAGTGAGAGCAGAAAGAGTGCCAGTTGTCTTGTGTCTTTGATAGACTGTATGATCATTTATAGATGGATTGATAGTACCCATCGTACATTCGGGGCAGATTACCCGCCGACCCGATGGTCTTGATATGTGTCTAAGTGTAAAAGGGTCCACCATAATCTGCACGGATACGACCCACATCACCCACGTCACATGCGAGTTAACCAAAAATGGCCGACGTGGATCGGCGAGGGCACCGGCGGCGAACCAAACTCACGTAGGCGGGGCCGCTGCCGCTGAGTCCCGTGACGGCGTCGATGAGGTCCTCCTCCACCTCTGTGCAGAAGCCAACGCTCGCCATCAGCTGCTCCAGCAGCCGGCCGTCCTCCACCTGGGCGTGGGTGCCCGTGGCGTACACCGTGGCGCCCTCCCGCACCACCACTGGCGTGTTGGTCATGCAGCGCATCACCTTGGGCTCACTGCGGTACTGGCTCAGCTTCTGCACGGGGAGAGAGCGCCGCACCGTACCGCAACGTTAGTCGGAGAGACCCTTCTCTGCTGCTTCCCGCTCGGTCTTTACAGTACAGAGTGGAGATGTTTCGATACCATTCTTTCCTTTCCGATTCCGATTCCTCAACTCGAGTATCGGCCGATATCGAGTATGTACAGCATCTAGCATTGTAACTACCGGTACTAGTAGCATTTGTTTACATTGAAGGGCTCTCTTACGATGACAGCAATGTATTGTCGGTTCACTTACTTCAGAACTACATCATTTACATTTATAATCTATAAATTATAATAATACATTTGTATTCTTCTAATTAAGTGTGAGCATCCATGTTTATCCGACTTGGTAGCTTGAACGCACGTAGGTCGGAGACGACTCGTTTCCCATTCCGACTTCCCTCCTCCGGTCATTTATAGAAAGTGATGGTCACTTTCTATAAAGGGACCATCACTTTGTAGAAAATTATTGTGACCCAAACTTCAGCTTCCCCCCCACACTGTTTAACGCCTTCAAAATCACCCCAAACACACCCACATCACAAAAACAGTGGTTGTTTGCTCTGGTAAACAAAGCAATCAGGGAAGCCAAAAAGGGATCCCCCACTTTAGGAAAGTCTAGCCCCCCCACTGGTGATGCGTTTGCCACGTTGCAATCAACGCTAAAACCGACATGAATGTCAATTGGCTGCTGCATTGGAAAAGCGCCTTTTAATGACATCCAGCCTCCCGTTACACGTCTCACAATTTCACAGCTCGCAGCAGGCACGTTAGCAGGAACCTGAAAAGCAGGTGTTGGAAATGTGGAGGCAAGGAAGGCAGGACAGGGATCCTGTTAAAGCTTGTGTCTGTTCTGCCTTGGGGGCGTTGCGCAGAGAAGGAATCCTTAGCATGGCTGTACTCAAACTCATGGTAAAGAATTGCATCAGATCATTGCCTCGATTCATAGCAGTGAAAGAAGTGTTTCACCTCATGTAAGCCAACCAAAACCTCACACCCCGAAGCCTGAGCGATATGAACCGCTCTTGAACGTGCCTTTTCTATGGAACTTATGGTGACACCGGCCGCACAGGACACAATGAGGTGCCGTTCTTCGATTTCTGGTCCGATCTCGTCCAGGACGAACGGGATGATGTGAGGCTTCACAGCCAGGAAGAGAACATCACTCTTACTAACTGTTTCCTTGTTGCTGGTGGTGAAGTTCACACCCAGTTTCTGTGGACATCATAGGACATAACTTGTTTATAGGTTATATTACAACAAAATACATACATGAGATGGGACTCAATATCAACTTAAAAAGTAGGGAGGCATTAAATGTGGAATAACCCTTCATATTATTCATAAGAAAAAAAAAAATCCTTATAGATTTTAATAAACGTTTACCCTTAGACCGTGTACTGTGGGGAGGTCTGTGTCTGGGGAGCTGGCAGTGATTTTGTGCGTAGCAAGTACACCTTTGAAGTAAATGAACATCACACAAGGACAATCAATGAAAAGTTGGCCAACGAACAGGCTACATGTTGACATGTCAAGTAGCCTACGTAAACAAACCGTATCCACTTACCTGCAGCAGAGAGACCTCTCACCAGCGCATGGGTCAGCTGACCCGCACCTATGAATCCCACACTCATCCTCCTGTACAAGGATATCAAACTATAGTAAGCGTGGAGGGACAACAACACTAGCACGCCAGGGTAGCAGACATGCGTAGTGGTGCGTTTGTATTCATTTACCGACTACAATCTACTAGTCGGACAACGTCGCGTTTGCTCAAGGATGCACTTTGACGCACAGCTATAGAACACGAACAGTAGGTATACAGGAGTTTTACAGTTCTTTACATATCTAAAGACTTACGGATATATCACCGGATGGGGACTGATAACTTCCCTTCAAAGCACCAACTTGTGCTTACACAACAAGGTCAACGTGGCGCAGACACTTGTTACCGCGTTTCATTGTGTCAAGAAACATTGACCGACGAATACTCAGTGTTGCCAGATCGGATGGGCATTTTCCAGCTCAACCAGTCTCCAAGCCGCCCAAAACGTATATTGCCAGAAAAGTATCGCAGTTGGTCGGTTTCCCGCAATCTGGCAACACTGCCGGATTATCAAGGCAGATATGTGTGTCGTGTTTTGACGCGCATTCAGTTAGACCAATCACCTGATGGGCGGGCTTTGTAACGGTGGCGCGCTGCAACAGGTTGTGCTTTACCTGAATATATAGTCGACTGATGCTTTACGAGCATAAATAAGGTAAACCCTGTGCTATTAAGCATATTTTATAAGAGTTTTTCTGGTCAGTTTTAATATTAGGACTAATATTAGGATTTCTGATGTAGGGAATTAAATGATAAGAATCCATTTTATAGGATGTAGGGATTTATCCCTTTTTATTATTTTGTTGTTTAACTAAACTAAGTATTTCAAACGGAATTATATATCATCCACACCTTAGTAATGATAATATGACATTCAGACATTTATAACTCATACATTTATCATTATGTGTCAAAAGAACATATGGAGAAACAACAGGTTTTGGGTTGTTTCTTTTTGTACACCAAATAACATTATGAACAATTAAATGTGTTTTATTATTTATTTTCAGTCATTCAAGCTGTATCTTATTGTCACGGTAAAGTTTAAATAAAAAATAACGAACATTTAAATAGACAGTGAACACAAATGAAAATAATTTGTCTGGTAGCCAAATACAATGTCACCAATAATATAGAACAATTCAACCAGTGGCCTAGTTATATCTTCCATAATGTCCTGCTTATAATATAAATAATATACCCTCCAAGACTTCAAGATGCAATACAATTAAGTCTATCTGTAACAAAGCTGTCCAGAGAGAGAGAGAGAGAGAGAGAGAGAGAGAGAGAGAGAGAGAGAGAGAGAGTCTCCATTATGTTTGAGATAATCCTCACTGCCCTCTCTGGACAAGTCACAGATCAGCTAGACCCCACACCTGTCAGGCCTTCCAAGGACACCGCAGGACTTGGGAAAAGTCCCTCTGTAGGTAGCATACAGCAGGTGGTCACATATGACACTGTTATAGCTTGGCAGCTTATAAGTTTAAAGGTGCTGTAGGTAAGATGTAAGAGCTATTATTTGAAAGCCCCAGGTCAGTCATTGATGAGTGAAATGCTCTGGGAAGTGACGATATCTGTTAAGAGTTCACAGTGTGTGCCTATGTATGAGCCCACTGAGATTTTAGACCGCTCCCACCAATCAAGGCATCTCTTCTCTGTCTTGTTCGTCAATCAGAGGTGCGTGAATGCAACGCTTCTCAATGGCAGAGGAAGTAGTGAGGGAGGAAGCAGAGAGTTGTTTTGTTTCACAATCTTGCTCTTTTCTTTTCTTCTCTTTTCTGCTCTCTCTCTCTTTACAACTCTTAAATCATACCTACACACCTTTAATAATAATTCTAACAATGACGTGGAACACTTGGAAATAGGAATAAAGAGTATCACACACAAAGTGCTGCAGGGTTGCCTTTCTAAGGTGATAGAGGATCTTTGTAGCGACTTGATCTGCCTAGGGATGGCCCCGCGTCTGCCTGTGAGTCTGTTCGGTGTATCTACTTCTTCCACTTCTTCTTCTTCTTCCTGTTCTTCTTCTGAGGTCGAGGACCCCACCCCGAGCGGTCTCCCCGCACAGATCCTCAGACCACAGAGTTGGACACGAAGCGTATCCTCTGCGAGTACACCAGGTCCACGAAGTACAGCACCATGTTGACGTTGGTGAACACGGCCACCACCAGCTTGCTGTCCCATGGGCACACCCCACGCGGACAGTCCTCGGGCCGGGCGCTGGTACCGTACTTCTGGTCGAAGCTGAAGATGGGCCAGATGAGTGCCGTGCTCAGGTACAGGATGACGGCGAAGAAGGTGTAGACCACCACGAAGCGGTCGAAGGGGAAGGGCAGGGCGGCCGTCCTCCCGGACACCGTCAGCGCCACTACCACCAAGGTGAGGGTGAAGCACAGGCTGTACACCACCACGCAGTACTGCGTGGCCTCGTACTCGGTGTAGCCCTCGTCGTTGGCCAGCGCGCCGAAGATGATGCACGCCACGTAGCCCTGCACCACCTTCAGCAGGCCCGACACCGTGGCCATGTAGCCCACCACAGCGCCCGGCTTGGCCCGGGTCAGGATGACCTCGGCGCCGTACGGGAAGCAGCAGAGACCCGAACACACCGTGACGGCGATGCGGTAGCCCCAGGCGGCGCAGTCCTCATCCGGGCACTCGCTCTCCAGGAAGTACACGGGGTAGACCACGGTGGCGGTGATGTACATGAGCGTGGCCAGCATGGCGAAGGCCACGGTGAAGTTGTCCCAGGAGATGGGCATGCAGCTGTGCAGCCGGGTGACGTCCAGGGCGAACACCACCAGGGTGACGGCGAAGCAGAAGCACCACACAAACATGCAGAAGACGCCGTAGCTGGCGCTGTAGCCGGCGCCGTGGGACACCAGCGCCATGATGCTGCAGCCCAGGAACAGCTGGCACATGCGGGCGGCGCCCAGCGGGGAGAGCACCGCCGCCTTGTTCAGGTAGTGTCCGCCTTGGTGGTCCATGGCCTCTGCTGCAGCAGCCGTCCGCTGGGGATTGGGCGCAGTGGATTCCCTCGAGGGGGAGGGCCTCCTTCTCCGGTCCGGGAGGGCTTGTGGCCTGCTCGTCCAACTCTGCAGAGACCTCGCCCTTTCCCCAGTCGCCGTTTATAGACGGGCCTTAATTACAAATGTCAGTAAAAGATTTTCCCTCTGTGTGCTTTGTAATTACCGCTGAGCTCGAATTACATCCACCCGCTTTGAGGTGATGTTTGTGTAGGGCAGAGGATAGCATAAGATATTTGTTGAATTTAGAAAAGAAAAGAGAAAGAATATGTATAAAAACAATCATAAAATGTCTTCAGTTGGCCAGATCTATTTGTATTTGGATCAAAGGATTGGTTTACCCAGTTATTATTCTTCGAAACAAACTATATGTTCATAGCAGGTATTGATGTCAACCTAAACATGGCTTAGAAAACACAAAGGCATATTACCCCAGCCTGGTCCTTTCTATACAGCAAGCATACGGCAAAGCCTGAAAATGTAGTCTCTCTCTGCAGTCTTTGGGCCTTCCGTTTCTCCGTATCTCCCCCCAGTTCAGGTTAGGCTTTGTCCAAAAAGTGGCATGCCATGTCCTACGTTGAGACGCGTCATCCAACATCAACAACAGGCCCTGGCCTTCAAACTGATCGCTCTGGGGTCCGGTGTCAGTCAACTCCCAGTGTCCTTCTTCTGCCCAGCTGAAAGCCCCTGAAGCCAGCTTCACCTGTCGTCCTCTCTCTCTCTCTCTCTCTCTCTCTCTCTCTCTCTGCCGTGGCCTACCTCGGATTTGATCTGCCAGTTCTGTCACGCGACTCAAACCCTGCGCTCGGCTCTGAGTCTACGTGCACTCCAGAACTTTTCCTAGGGGTGGTTCCCGAAATGAAAGGTTGTGCTCCACCCAAGACTGCAAGGCCACACCACGCTCTATAAATAGGGGGTCTATGCTCCACACATGGGGTGGGGTGGGAGCCAAAATGCCCGCCTCGGCAACTGGGCGGCCGGGCGGTAGGCCCAAACGTGACAGTGTAAGGGGTGTGAGGGGGTCGTATTTCTAGAGAGTGGAGGGTGGGGGGCTAGGAGAGAGTTGTAGCGCTTTCAAGGCAAAAAAGCTTATTTTTCAGTGTAAAGACAGTCAGGGAATGACGTCTTTTAATATCCTAAAGGATACCCTGATTTTATGCCTGTCATGGGGATTTGGAGGTGTGTATAAAAAGTTTGAGGTGAGTAAATGTACTGCTAGGAGACGCTTTTAGATTTAATTGGTGTCTACACTTTACAGATGTATAGGTGGGTAGACTTTAGTGGTCCGCCATCATTAAAGCAGTGATGGTGGGTTTTGTAGCTAGCTAGCTTTTTTAATGCTAAATATATAGGTTACGTTCTTAGATATAGAATAGTATGATATATATTAATGTTTTGATCTCATGGTAAATGACAACACACAACACAAAATATTATCTTGAAATATATCTGTAATTGGTCTTTTTTCTTAAAGTCTGATACAAAGACATGCAATCAACACAAAAAGAAAATAAAACAGTAATATATTTACAATTTACAAAGAATCACTTCCTTGTGAAAATAGCACTTATAAATATGATTTACATAACAAAATAAATATGTAAATTACTAATGTAGCTTGAGTTTTTCTTTCTGTTAAAAAAATATGTTACAGAATAAAATTACAATTAGTAATACCTTTCCTTGTCTCGTGTGATGTAAAATAAGTCCTTTAAAAACAGCATTTATAAGACAGCAATACACACATCAACATCTTTATATTAAAAAGTGATCCTATTGTCAAATAAACGATGGAAGTTATAGAGTAAACACATAACATGACCTATACAAATACTCCAAAACATTATACACAATATTTGTCTCCCTTTGAATGTACTTGTTTCTGAGAAATGCTGGACTTCTGAGGTGAACTCGTCTTGAAATCACGTATAACACAAACACATATCCTTGGCATTGGTTGTAACTGGTCTTCGTTCTTGTTATGCCACTGGTGGCAACGGCATAGTGGTGTTCATAATTACACAGATTAAAAAAAAAGTATAAAATCAGGAATCATTTCAACCAGTTTTCTCTATCCATTCGCACAAAGTTGTTATCATAAAGTAATACATTTAGCATAAAAATTGTATGGGTGTCAATGAATGTTTAATTTTTTTCATTTGGTCTACCGGTAATCATTTATCGGTTTGTCATTGTTTGCATTATTTCCTTTAAGTAATGACAGCTTATGAGTAATGGGTAATGGAATCCAACTGTAGAAGACAACAAGAACACATATCCTGACCAACACTTAACTGAGCGACTACACAAAACACGAAACATCACCGTCGCAGCTTACCGTGTAAAAAAAAAGATCAAATATACGTCAATAAATCAAAACCGACCCAAAAACAAAGCATATCAACGAGCATCCTTAAAACTGGATTACATTTGAGATATATAAATATATATTTATTTTCCGTTTTAACCAAAACATAAATTAAGAGGAGAGTTAGCAAGCCTTGGTGTAGGCTTGTTGTCCTTGGAACCGGTCACCAGCACTGGGTTGTGGAAATAAAAAAAAGGTAAAAATAAAATAGTGTATCTATGTACCCAGGGTAGACATAAACAACAAAGAAACATGGCCCTTGTTTTTCGGACTGAGGTGTGGGCTAAAGGATTAGCTAAACAA